>VDFB02267069.1:0-56124 GCA_007258455.2 Sequoia sempervirens | reverse complement strand
AGAGGAGTCTTGGTGCATCATTGGGGTCATCTTGGAAAAATACACCGTTATGCTGCCAGATTGGCTCTGGAATCGCTTCGAGGAATGAAGGCCTCCTAGCATCGGGCATCACTTCGTGTTTGAGAGACAACATCAAGTGGTGAAATTCAGTCTTTGTGAGTGCATCTTAGTTATTCATTGTGTTCAGTTCTTGCATTGTAAAATATGTCTTTGGCTTTTTATTGTTTCAGTTTATTGCATTAAATTATAGACAGCAGATTGCATGTTGAGTTCATAAATCATAAAATATCAAAAATATCTTTGTGGGTGTTAGTCCATTGGTTGTGTTAGGTTTAGGCGCCACCATTCTCTAAGTTACAGATTTTTATGTGGAGTTTGCAATTTTTAAAGAGAAATCGAGTTCTTCAGCTGGGGCCGTACCTTTTTATGCATTGGGAATTGTGCCTTAATCATTTGGAGTGTTTTAAGTCTGTTTCTTCATATCATCTTGAGCGCCATTGTGTTGGGAGTCTTATGGTTTAGGAATCACTTCATTTGAGCAAGGGAATAGGGAGTTGTGAGCATTTATATGTTTTCCTAGACTGCTGTTTTTAACCAGACATTGCAGATTTGTGAAAAACAGAAAATCAAAAGTTGTAATAATTTCATATGGTTCTTGAACTCAGTCAAGAAGAGACTTTATTGTATTGTATGATTCATATATTCAGCTCTAACATCTTGACAGGCATATAATATGAAATTGTAAACTGTCCAGTAGTACTGGCAGTCACTCTCCAGCTTATTGCTTTGAATTTGTATTGCTCCATTTCATTGAAGTTGTAATAGATAGATCTCCGCCCTATGGTCGCTACTATCCCACCCCGGGTTAGCAAGCACATTCTGGGTGTTGAGGGTTTTTAGTTTTCTGCAATTTCCTTCAAGCAGTAGATTTTGTATTCAGCATTTTCTTTCAAGCAGTAGACCTTGTAATCACTCCGTCATATGGTCGCCCCTCACTCCGCATTGGATTGGGTAGCACATACTTGACGTTGAGTTCCTTTCTGCAAGTAGAGTAGAAGATCCTCTGACCAATGCTCATCCTCAGCGGTGCCATTCTGGTTAGAGTTGTTTCCTGCACGTTTTGGTTTTCTCATCTAACCTTAACGGGTGCACTGTTGTAATTTGTTAATTGTAAAAATCGAAAAAATTTGTTCTAATATTTCATCATCAAATGTTGGAAGTGTGAGCTTGCTTGTGGCATGTTTTAGGTCCCAATTTTGGTTCCTTGGTCCCCTGTCTTGCCTTGTTCTGGTATGCTCCCTCTTTTGGCTCATGAATCGGTCAAAGGTCAAATGTTCCTTTACTTGTGGTAGTAGCAAATCCCATTCATCGTGCATTGTCATGACATTATCTGCGAATGTTGCGTCTTCATTTTCTTCAACATTCTCCTATTCTAGTTCATCACTCAAAAATGTAGGACGCATGGGTCCATCAATGGTATGAGTAGGTGCTCTTTATGCCCTCGGATTCCCAACAACACGTCCATTGCCATCAGTGGTATGAGTATTCATTTGTTGTATGGTTGTTGTCAACTGTTGCAAAACATCAGCTACATGTTGCTGCCCTGCTGCAAGACCTCTCATGATTTCTCTTGCTTCTCTTTCTTCATTATTGCCTTCATTTCTTGGTGTACTACCACCCCTTCTATCACCCATTATGTCCTGTTGTGTATCTGCAATTGGATTTTCCTATTGTTCTACCCTTCTACAAGTATAATACCTGTGTGGACCAATCTCCTATGGCTACATAAGATACTTTAACCCTCCAGGCTGGCAGGATCAAAGCTCTAATACCACTGTAAGAACCCTTTGTTCTCCCAATTGTATTTTTGCACTTCTAATGATTATTTTCTGAATTTGAGCCTTGAGGAATATTGTCAAATAGTTGTCTTACAAATTCTATACTTGCTGATTGTAAACTCTCTTTGATATTTTTGGTGTAGATGATGATAATATGCATGAAATGAACTTAATTAAACATGCAGAAATGTCTAATATAAAAATAAGAATGTAATGCAGCAATTCTCTTTTGGTATTTCAATGTTCATAGATGACTACAAATGAATGCGAATGTCACCTACAACTAGTAGGCATTTCTACAAACACTTGGCATGCAAACTTGTAATCTCACACTCCTTATTTTATGATGCATGAAAATATTGCAGTTTGATTACAAAGATATGCCAAGACTCTTGGCTTACAATGACATCAACTAAGAATGAATGCAACTACAATCACTATATGGCAGCAACTAGTACAACCTAATGATGCAATATGAAATGGTAATGAAAGAACCTGATTGAAATGATGTCAGGCAACTGGTGGATCTCCTTCAACTGAAAATATGCTTCCTCACTTGCCACGACTTCTCTCCAAAAGAGTCCTTAGCAATAAATACATTTTTTCTCAAATAGGGACTTGCTGATCTGCAACACCAGTTCCTTCATTTTGGATGCCTAGCAACATTATGTAATTTTCCCCAGCATTGATTAGCAGCAAATTGTCTTAACAGTTTAGAAGCCTTCCATCATGATGAATGCAGCCCCAATCTTTAGGCATTTTTTCCCTAAAATCCAAACGCCCCCTCTTTGCTATTGTACGACCTGGTTGTAGGTGTCTTGTACGGCCAACACTGTCCTTCAACAGATAGAATACCGGCAGCAATCTAATCTTCAGATATTCAGTGTAATCTTCAAACCCTTGAAACTTCATCAATATGCACAAATTGGACCTCTATATGAAGCCCACAGACAGGCAATCCTTTGAAAGATCTTTCACAACCTCAGGTATGCAAAATCAATAAGAGATTTCATTCACAAGGATCAAGAATTGCAGAAATTGTAGAAACCCTAGGTTTCTTCTTCTCCACAGCAAATCACCAAAAGACATAAGTAATATGATCGAATGAATGAATAATAGCTTTGGTTGATCCCTTTTTATATTCTCTCATGAAGAGGTCAATCCTCTAGACAGTTCTTTTCAATTTAAAAATAATATTAAATGTGCACTTAAACTTTATTGAATATTTCCTCAAAGTGGGCGCCCATTTAATTAATCAATTAATGTACCTTAAGTCATTAAATGCCCCCCTTTAGACATAAAGTTATAATATAACTTTATGATATGCTTTTAATGATTAATTATTATTAAAGTCACCTTTAATAATAATTAAATGATATAACTTGCACATTAATCCTTATTTCGCCAGGCCAACTGAAAACTGGGATCAACACCAAACTCACCACATGCCCAGGTGCTTTACTATATATAGAAACACTAGACTCCACTGGCTAGATGACTTACTATAAATAGTAAGTGTGTGAAACTAAGTCTTGAATCACCAAACGAAAGCCAATCCTGAACCCAACTGAGCTCTAGAGAAGAAAACACTCAAGTAACTGCAAACAAGACCCCCTAACCAACTACATTAGCCTACGAGGGCCAAATAATAAGCTAATCTACCAAGAAGCTGGAACGAGCAAAAAAAAGGGACATTACATAATGATGGAGTTTAATCTTATCCAGGAGGAGTATGACCTTGCACATTGTCCAAGAAAGTCAGAAAATATGAGTTTGGATCAACAAAAGGTTTGGTTTGGATTGGGAGTTGTGGATAATCTTCAGTTTATTGATAATCCTTTATTTGAATGGAATGCTGATTTGACTCATGACAATCCACTTTTTGAGTTGGATAACGGAGACTCAAACAATTTCAGTGATGCGAATGGATTTGATTACAAGACTTGGGACCCAAGTGCAGTTTCTAGACACGAGAAGGTGTCCTAGGATTGGCGTAGTGGGACAACTTCCAGTATTAATAGCGCTACCCATTCTCCGACCAA
This sequence comes from Sequoia sempervirens, assembly GCA_007258455.2. Lineage (NCBI taxonomy): Eukaryota > Viridiplantae > Streptophyta > Pinopsida > Cupressales > Cupressaceae > Sequoia > Sequoia sempervirens. The sequence continues at coordinate 52,244 of VDFB02267069.1, read as the reverse complement.
CTTGCATATGACATCAGTTTTAGACTCGCAAATGAGTTGGATGGTACCTTCAGTTCGATAATGGAGTAGTTTATGGTTGAGGCTGGATGGCGGAGATGATTTGATTCAAGGAAATGACTCGATTGATACCTCCATACACATCTCTCCGCTGTTTCCTGTGGGATTTGAGTTTGATTACCACTGCCCTTTCTTTCGTTGGTTGTGATGACACCTTTCAGTTAGCAGATTGATTTTGAGTTTGGGTAGGCCCTGGGGCAGCTGGTTGTGAGAATCTTCCAGACACAGTCTACCCATTTATTGTTTCCATTTTGGTGAGTGACACCTACTGCAATTACTTAACGGAGATGATATGCATTATTTTAGATGATGTTGTTTTGATTATTGTGGTTTGGGCATGCTAGTGTGTTCGGGACCATTCTTTTGACACTTGGAGGTTGAGTGTTGATGTTATGTTTTCGGCTTGCATCAGCATAGACATTCCCTTGGTGGTAGATTTCAAAGGTATGGTAGTGGTTGGCTTGCTTCGCATTTTGGGCATCATGTTGTGTCAAGTTGGGGTTAATTCCTTTGGGTTGAGCAGTGTGATTTTCATGGAGACCAAGACTATGATTGGTAGTGAGTTTATTGATGCAGTTTTCTTTGAGTTGTCGTGGCAAGATATATTCCATGACATTGACTTCAGTCCCTTCAGGTTTCTCAATTTGGGCTTTGATGATTTTTTACTCTTTGGTGGTCCAGGATAGGAGAGCGCAGTTTGGTAACATTGGTCAGATAGTTATAATCAGTGTGGCGCAACTTCAACATGGTGTCACCTTTTTAAGACTCACATGGAAGCCGGGAATCACACTAAGTTTTAGTGCAGTGACCATTTGGGATGGGAGAGCCAGTGCTATTCTTCTAGAGCTTACTCCTGTGGTACTTCAATTTGGTTCTCTTGAGGGGATTCCTTTTGAGGATTTGATCAGGTCTACGCAACATTTGATAACTCTTTTTAAAGGAGATTTATAGGAGGCTTCACATGTTAGTACCTCGCAGGACATGGTTTTGAGCAAATGGTGTTACACACCCCCTAGATTAATTTGGGACCCTAGGATTATTATTGGTTTTATTACGGATCAGATTGTTGCTTGCAGGTTATTACTGGCATTGCTTGAGGACAAGCAATCATTGGGAAGGGCGAACTATAATGTCCCCATTTTCGGTGTCCTCTTTTCGACCAGCCAAGTTTTGACACACTAATTTTAGTAAGTGTTATATTTAGTAACTAGTTCGACAGGTAGAGCAATGTAGGGTTTCTTGTTCGGGCAACGAATGGAGGTTGCCCATTGAGCCTTAATGTCTTGTGCCAGTACTTTCTATGGGGTTTATCGATGTTTCGGGAGTGACTTACAATTTATAGCAAGGTAGATTCAAGAGGCCTAGTATGTGGTTATGGTTTCGAGTGGTCCCCGGGACATTATTAATCGATATATTAGTTAAATTAAATATTTAACTTATTGTATTCAAAAGGTAAAGTGACTTTAAGTTATAAAGTGTTTCACTTTATTAATTTAAGTTATAACTTAAAAGTCAAGTCTCTAGGAGATGGGTGCCCATGGTGGGGAGGGGACATAAGGTAATAAAATAAAATAATAAAATATTACCTCTCTTGGGTGTTGGAAAAGTGAGGAGATATAAGGGAAATAATGAACTTCATTTCGGGATGCTTGGTTTATTATTCACTTTATGAGAATTGCTTTGTCGCGCATTCTTGGAGTTTGGAAGCTTCAAGGGTTTGAAACAGACTTGGTTGAGACGAAAACCTCTTCAAGTCTCCTTTCTTCGTGTGTGAGAGACCACATCAGGGAAGGGTATTGGAGGCCTCATCCAAAGGTTTCATTTGTACTTTCGAATGATACGATTTGATGGAGTTTCGAGCTTAATTGAACATCTTTTCATGGATATATATATAGCTGATCAGAACAGGGTTATGGAGGTCTGAAATCATGTGCTGGGACTGAGTTCATTTGTGTTGCAGAATTTCTTTAGCAGGCAATGCACTCTAGACAGGCCGTACATCTTCCTGGGAGGTCTTACCTCATATAGAGGGAGATTTAATGATCTAAAGACCAAGTTTTGAAGGTTGTTTTGTTAGCAGAAGTATTACAGCATTTATAGAAGCTTTTGTGAGCAGACTCCAGGGAGTATCATGAGGTTTATTGCTGGTATTCACTAACCCAGGCCATACTACAGCAGCTAGGGACGTGGGGTCTCTAGGATATCATTCCATCTTCAATTGAGGGTGCTATTACTTGTGATTGGATCGCCTGGGTATATTTTTCAGCAGCAATACTTTGTATGTCCATATATCTCTGTTGGTGGGAGCTGGAAGCATTTCTTTGTGGCTTGTATTGCCAGAGCTCTGACAGCATATGTGTGAAGTGAAAATCCCAACATGGGTATGTCACTGTAATTCATATTTTGCTACAATCTGGATCTTCATTATTTTGTTAATATATGTTCTAGTTTTTCTGGGTTTTGGTATATGCTCTTTATTCCATGGTTTCATTGCAAACATCAAACATGCAAAAACAAATATAAAACCCTAAACACATCAGCATCAGAAAACAAAAAAGTGATACAGAAACCCTAGCCTCGAGGGTGTATGCTACAGTGCTCTTGGGTAAACATCAGAAAACAAAACGATATATATTTGGGGTTGGTTATTACACTAGTGTCTTCATAATGGATCTTAATTGCCAAATTCATGAGTTATCTAGCTCACTTGAAACGTTGGACAAAAAATTCGTATGCATGTAACCCACAAGAGCTTTGGCAAATGTCTTAATCCCTGTTCTAAAACAGAGCCTAATATTGTTGTAAAGCCCAGCAAATTAATAAAAATCATATGGCTAACAAATTCTTGGTTCTAGAAGAATTTACGGGTGACTCTTTCGACAGTTTTATTGCAGAGTTCATGTGAGTTGCTTCTTAGTTTGAAAAACCTTTCATGAAAAAGATAATTGTTTCTCCTGATATTCAAGCCAAATGTTATTCAAAGAAAACCTGGCAGGGGAGACTTTACAATAAAAGAACAATGAATTTTTATTTTTATTTCAATGAACAGCTTCTGGAAAAAAGTGAGGTTAGTAATATATTATTCAACATTTTTAACTACATTCTGTGATTCCTATATTCATTTCTAGTTGTGTGAGAATTTTAAATAAAAAATAAAAAGATTATGTTCGATGGTTTTGGTTCAATAGCTCGTGACTCCTGAATAATAACATCCATTTATCAATAAAATATATAAATAAAAAGATTTATCTATAACAAGCATCGAGTTTTCACAGTGCATGTGATTGTTAAAGCAGCTTCTCAAAAAACTGCGTCCAATCTTTTCAATCAATTCAAATATTTGGTAAACAGATATTTCAAGAAAATACTTGCAACAGAAAGATTGCCTAGAACAAACATATGTTTTCACCGTACATAAAATAGTTCGATTCTTTAAGCTACTTGTAACAAAGATGAATCGGCAAAGGGCAACCTAGAAAGAACAGATAGTAAAAAGGAAGCCATTGCCTCCCACCGAAGAACCCAAAACTAAAATATTAAAAGGAAGATTACCTCGCAGTGAACAAGAACACTGATGAGGTTCCCCATGGTACCAGAAGGTACAAACAAACCGGCCTCCTTGCCCAATATTTTGGCAACTCTACGCTGTAACTTGTCAGCTGTGGGATCCGAACCCACCACATCATCGTCCACCTCAGCTGCCGCCATTGCAGCCCGCATGGCATTCGTCGGCTTCGTCACTGTGTCTGACCGAAGATCAACCACCCTGTATCCATATTTCTGCTCCTCAAAGCCGCCCGTTGCTATAACCTCCTCGCTCGAAGACAAGTCCATGGCCATAGATAACGGCGTGAAAGAAAAGGGTCTAAATAAGTCTTTAAATAGCTCAGAGAATTTATGTACGGAAAGCTCTGGTATGAATTGTGCTGGTAAGAGAGTATCCCGGGTTCAAATCTCGTCACACAAATAAAGAAATTTAAATTCCATTCAATTAAATTAAGAAAGAAACACATAAGGGTGAATGGAATTGCGCTCGCAACCTCTCGTATTTGGGATTCGAATCTTTGGCGTCTGTAGCAGAATGAATTAAGATAAAAGCGGCTTTATTCGGAGACTCCATGAGAGAGAACGTCTATATACCAGGCCGGAGGAGAATGACACGGCATTTGGCGCTTAGTGGACAATATTCCAAAACCAAACGGAAAAAAACTCTATTTTATTACTGCAGATTTTGAATATTTTTCGACCACAAATGCCCACCCTCTTGGAATATTATTTTCTAATAGTAACGAATGGTTTAGGATAAACGTTAGAAAGTAAAGTTTCGTGTAACAACAATTGTTGATTGAGAAGGTATTTAAATTGGCGATGTAATTGTTGAAATGAATAGGTGGTGTAACATTGTAATGTTAAGTTTTATATTAAATTGTGGTTTTAAATAAAATAATTAAGTAATCAGAGTGAATGTATAAGAAAAAGTATGGTCTTTTAAAGTTGTGTGGTCTTTTAAAGTTTTATTGATGGAATGAAGCTTCAAAGTTTTATTGAAGAAAGTTTTGAGTATGAAGTTGTGTTCATATCTTCATGTATTTTAAAAGGGTGTATGTTGAGATCCTTGAATTTCCCATTGAATCTATTTGGGAAAGAAGGGCGTCTAAACTTTTGGACCATCCCTAAAAATTCAAAAAATATTGAAAGAATCATAATTCATTGCTTGCAACATTTCAAGAAAAGTTATTGGAGGTCAATTAAGAGCATTTCATAAAGTTTGGCTATTTATTCAAAAAATAAAGAAATTCTAATATTTATATTGAAATTTTTCTTTCATTCAAAATTTTTCTCAAGGTGGGTCAAGCAATTTACTCCTAGAAAGAATAAAGAAAATAAAAATGAATAAGTTGAACAAGTCTATCATTTGCATACTACACATGCATTTTTAAAGTTGACACATCAAGACATCTACAACCCATGTGTCCCATCCCAAACCTAATGTAACATGCATTTTGAAAATCACATGCCACTTTGTGTGTATTCACATTTCACCATAGAAAACAAAACCCACAATGTTGCAATTTAGTAAATAAGGAAAAATAGAATAAAACTACTTTAAAAAGCTAGTTACTACATCCATCTTTGACAACAATGGCATCCCTCTCTTTGTCAATCTCTACATAACTCTTTTTAAGAACAACATAGAACTTGTTAGCATCAAAACCCCATGACTTTATTTTATGCATTATGAGATCATGAAACTTGCTCGCACACCTTCCTTTAGGGTGGCTTGCCCTCATTTTATCTAGTGCAAGAATCACTATTGAATGTCATTTCTTTGAATCAAAATTGGTTGTAGGCAATTTTATTCTTTGAAAAAGAAATTATTACCAATTTATCACCTATTGAATAATAAATGCAAATAATAAGTATTTTCAACAAACAAAAAGCATAATCTAAAAAAAAACTTAACAAACAAAAGGAAAAAAATATTGTATATAATATTAAAGAAAAAAACTTGTAAAATAAATTTTATTGTTTATCTTGTGATGAAAAAATTGAATTGATTAATATATTGTTACGAAAAAATTGACTTACTAAATTAAAATGGACATACTATACTAATAAAGTATATTCTGTTTGATTGATTGTCTTAATATAAAATCTCATATGCTAATTTCTAATGCCTTCATCATGGATCTTAAGAGCCAAATTCATGAATTATCTAGCTCACTTAGAAACGTTGGACAAAAAACTCGCATGCATGTTACCCACAAGAGCTTTGGCAAATGTTTTCATCCCTGTTCTAAAACAGAGCCTAATATTACCGTAAAGCCCAGAAAATTTATAAAAATCACATGGCCGCCAAATTCTTGGTTCTAGAAGAATGTATGGGTAACTTTGTTTACCAGTTTTATTGCAGAGTTCATGTGACTTGTTTCTCAGTTTCACAGACCTTTCACGAGAAAGATACTCGTTTCTCCTGATGTCCGAGCCAAAGGTTATTCAAAGAAAACCTGACGGAAGACTTTACAATAAAAGAATAATGAATTTTTTTTTCAGTGAACGGATTCTTGATAAAATTGTGTATAGTAATATTTTATTCAACATTTCGAATTACATTTTGTCATTGAAATATTTATTCCTAATTATGTGAGAATTTTAAATAAAAAATAAAGAGATTATGTTTGAGGGCTGTAGTTCAATAGCTGGTGACCCCTGAAAGAACTGGCTTCGATTTTTTTCCATCAATTCAAGTAAAGTAAACACAGGTTTTCAAGAAAATACTTGCAACAGAAAGATTGCCTAAAACAAGCGTATGTTTCTACCATACATCAAATTACAGGTACCTTCTAGAAAACACTCCGGTTTCATTCTTTATGCTACTTGTAACAGAAAGATTCATTAGCAATAGACGACCCAAATAGAACAAATATATAAAAAGTTTACCTCCCATTGAAGAACCCAAAAATTAAAATATTAAAAAGATTACCTCGCAATGAACAAGAACGCTAATGAGGTTCCCCATGGTACCAGAGGGTACAAACAAACCGGCCTCCTTGCCCATTATTTTGGCAACTCTACGCTGTAACTTGTCAGCTGTGGGATCCAAACCCACCACGTCATCGTCCACCTCAGCTGCTGCCATTGCTGCCCGCATGGCATCCGTCGGCTTTGTCACTGTGTCTGAACGAAGATCAACCGCCCTGTATTCATATTTTTGCCCCTCAAAGCTGCCCGTTGCTGTAACCTTCTCGCTCGAAGATGAGCCCATGGCCTTAGATAACTGTGTGAGATAAGAAAAGGGTATAAATGAGTCTTTAAATAGCTCAGAGAAATTAATTACGGAAAGTTCTGCTGTGAATTGTGCTGGTAAGAGAGTAACCAGGGTTCAAATCTCCTCACAAATAAAGAAAATTGAAAGTTTAAATGACCCTTTAAATAGCTCAGAGAAATTAATTACGGAAAGTTCTGGTGTGAATTGTGCTGGTAAGAGAGTAACCCGGGTTCAAATCTCCTCACAAATAAAGAAAATTGAATTCCATCCAATACAGCGTGCAAAGAGAGAATAAATGTGGCAAGATATTTTCAGTAAAATCAAGGCCACGTGAAGAAAAGAATTTTGACTAGGTAGATTATATTAGGGGGAAACCATCAACGGAAGGATGAGTGTGACGTAAGAAGCACCTAATGCCCATAGGTATTGAGCTCGCCAAATGACATTTTCGGGATTCGAAACTTTGACGTCGGCGGTAGACAGATTAGTCCATGAGAGTCTAAAATTTAAGGAATGAATTTAATATTTTGATAAAAAATAATAAATAATTTTTTTTTTCCTAATAAGAATTTACAATTTGAGATGATTGACAAATGGTAAAAAAAGTTTTAAAGTTATAAGGGCAATTTCTAGTCCTATCTCAATTTTACCTGCTCAAATCTATAGTCCTAAGAAGTAGGGACTACTATTTTTTAAGAAAGGATTCCATTTAATCATGTAGCATAATTATTTTTGCTTCGTGGGACCCTGCTCCATGAAAATAGATCATGAAGCCTTCTCATAGGACCACACTCTAAAATTGCGCGAGCAATAAATTTATATAAAGTGAAAGAATTTCAAAACTATCAAAGAAGTTGTATTTCATTAGCATTCTTATACTCAACAAAACAACAAATTGAAAATCCTTGAAAAGAAAGGGGAGGTTTTACCTACAAAATGTTTGAGATTTTTGGATTAAAATATTGTGTGATCATAAATAGTGGAATGAATGAAATTGAAAAATAGATTTCAAGGGATATTTATGACATGTATTTTTTATAATCTACATAAAAAATCAATATCTCACTTCTTATTAAATGTTATTATTTAGATAATTAATAAATTTTCGCACAATTTAAGTATTTATAATGCAATATTATGTGATATCATTTTTTTAAAAGTTATCTTGACTTTTAATATGGAGAGATGTATTCATATTTAATTAGTTGAGGTTTATAACAACTTCTCTCGTGATGCATTTAGATTATGTTCATTTAGGTAAAACAAGAAGACTTATTAGATTATCGATTTTGATATTTTGACCTTGTTAACTTCCTAAAACATTTGCATAACCTTTCGTAAGTATTTGCCTTGTCACCTTATAAGAGCTATAAATATTAGATAAGTATAATGTAGTATCATAAAATAAATATGTAATTATAACATAAGAACATCACTTATGAGTGTGATTAGTATATGGACACATACAATATGTAGGTTACTTAAGATGTAATCATGAGAAGCATATAGTCATGATAAGGTGATAAATAGATATGAGTGAGATTATGTGTCTTAAAAATAGATGAGCTGAGAAGGAAAGTAGGAAAGCATAGGTGCTAAACATGGAACATGGGAAAGCATAGGTGTTAAACATAGAACATGGGAAAGCATAAAATCTAAACATGGAATATGGGAAATCAAACAGGAAAAAACTTTATTTTAATATTTGCAGATTTTGAATTTTTTTTTACCACAAATGCCCACCCTTTTGGAATCTTGTTTTCTGGTTGGAACAAATGGTTTAGGATAAATGTTAGAAAGTTTCATGATGATTGTTGATTGAGAATGTATTTAAATTTGTGATGTAATTGTTGAAATGAATAGGTGGTGTATCTGTGTAAGGTTAATTAACATTAGATATAGTTATATATCAAATTATGGTTTTAAATAAAATAAATAAAAAATTAGAGTGAATGTATAAGAAAAAGTGTGATCTATTAAGTTTTATTGATGGAGCGAAGCTTCAAGGTTTTATTGAGGAAAGTTTTGAGTCGAGGCTCTTGAAGTTGTGTTCATATTTTCATGTTTTTTGAAAGGCTGTATGTTGAGATCCTTGAGTCATCCGTTGAGATCCTTAAATCTCTCATTGAATCTATTGGGAAAGAAGGACATCTAAGCTTTTGAGTCATCCCTAATTCATTGCTTGCAACATTTCAAAAAAAGATTGAAGATCAATTAAGAGTATTTCATAAAATTTAGCTATTCTATTCAAAAAAATAAACAAATTCTAATATTTATATTGAAATTTTTCTTCCATTCAAAAATTTTGCTGGTGTGAATTGTGCTGGTAAGAAAGTAACCTGGGTTCAAATCTCCTCACAAATAAAGAAAATTAAATTCCATCCAATACAACGTGCAAACAGAGAATAAATGTGGTAAGATTTTTTCAGTCCAATCAAATCCAAGGGAAGAAAGGAGATTTGACCAGATTATATTAAGGGGAAACCATCAATGAAAGGATGTGTATGACGTAAGAAGCACCTACAGGCGAAAGGTATTGAAATCGCCAAATGACATATTTGGGATTCGAACCTTTGACGACAGTGGTGGACTGGTTCGGAGAGTCCTATGAGAGAGAGTGTTTATTTTTATAGATATCAGTTCCGGAGGAGAATGACGTGGCATTTGGCGTTCAATGGGCAAGATTCAGAAGAGACAAAAACAAACGGTAAAAAAACTCAATTTTAAATTGTAGACTTTGAATGCTTTTATACCACAAACACCCACCTATTTGGACTCTTGTTTTTTAAATAAAAGTAACATGGGTATGGTGGAGACGGAATGGCATTTCACCATGGAGTGTTCAGCGTATAAAGACATCCGGGCTAGTTATGGGGTCACCGTGCAGGTCGATAATTTAAATACTCTGTTTGAAGAATCAAGGTTAGACAAAGTTGCAAACTTCATCATCAAAATTCACTGCAGGAGGGCTGATCTTGAACGGAGTTTACAATCTGCTTAGGGCCTTTTATGGGTGGCTCTTGTGCTGGTCTTGGGTCCCTTAGGCTTCTTTGGCCTCGTGGACGTCATTAAAATTTTTCATTTCATTTCATTTAAATGTTAGTTTCTCTCCACTATCGTGATGGGCAAGCAAAAGTTTCTTTCCACTACCTATCGTGATGAGCAAGCAAAGTTGTTTAGGGATAAATGCCTATTCAAATTAGAAAGGAAAGTTTCCTTCACCAAATTCAATTTCAACGAGCCTCTTCCAAATCCTAAAAGTAGGCATGCAATAAACTAATGTAAAGTGAAACAATTTCAAAACTATCAAGTTGTATTTGATTAGCATTCTTGTACTAAATGAAACAATTGAGAACCCTTGAAAAGAAAGGGGAGGTTTTACCTACAAATGGTTTGAGATTTTTGGATTAAAATATTGTGTGAGTGTAAATAGTGGAATCAATGAAATTGAAAAATAGATTTAAAGGGTTATCTATGAACTGTGGTTTTTATAATTTAGGAAGTTTTATTGCATGTTATTATTTAGATCATTATTAATAATTTTTCATATAATTTAGATATATGTAATGCAATGTTATGTGATATCATTTTATAGAAAGCATTTTGATTTTAATATGGAGAGATGTTTTCATATTTAATTGGTTGAAGTTTATAAGAACTTTCATGATACATTTAGATTATGCTCATTTAGGTAGGGAAGAGGGGCTCATAGTGGAGTGGGGTTCAATAGTGGAGATAGAAGTAGTCCTCAGTGGGCCTCATAGTGGAACACCTTAATATCCAATTGCAACACTTTTTATCCATAGAGTACACAAACTAACAAACCATGTGATACCACATTAGTGCACCAATAAAACATGACTAAGTGCACCACTATCAGTCTCACTTTTTTTGGGGGCCTTTTAGGATGCCTAAACCAAAAGCATGTTGGTGTGGCATCATATTTGATGATGTGGCTCTAAAATGAAATATAGAAGCACGTGAGTTGCCAAATAAACTATGGTACAAAATTGATAGTGATTTGAAAATTCCACATAGGATTTTGAGAAATGTGAAGTTAGGGTGCTCCACTATAGGCCCCTCTCCCTTAAAGCAAGAAGTCTTTTTAGGTTATCAATTTTGGTACTCTAGCTTCCTTAACTTCCTAAAACATTTGTATAACTTTTTCATGAGTATTATGCCTTGACACCTTATAAGAACTATAAATATTAGATATGTATAATGTAAGCATTAAGTGATATTGTAAAATATAAGCCTAGTAAGGATCATAAAATGTAATGTTCCTTTTCCAAAAATAGAACTTACTAAAAATAGTAAGTTCCCACTATCTCAAAATAGTAAGTCAAGAAAGATCATAGGGGATATTGGGAAAAAATATATATTTAATATTTATATTGTCTTGATCACATTTATGTCATTTGGGAAAATAAATATTAAAATTATAAATATTTATAAAATATTTGTGGGACCAAGTTGGAAAGTGCATTTGTTATGGAAATTGGCTTTAATTGGGTGCATGCCAATAGTTGAATTTGGAAAATCAAGTTTGGAATGGAGTTATGTGAAAGCACACCTGGAAACAAGGGGTTTCTTCCTTGGAATGCAAGCATCCTCATTTTGGGCATGGGTCTTTGGCACCAAAGTTTGCCTTTTGCATGTGGTTTGCATTAAAAGAAAAAATCTAATTTTTCACTCATTCATTCTATGCATTGTTTTCTCTCACAGGGTTGTGATTTTCTTCAAAGGTTGGTAAACCAATGAAGAATCTCTAAGATTGGTAAACCAAGGGGATTGAGACTCAAAGATAGTGGTTTTGAGGGTCTTCAAGTACAATTTCATCTAGAGATTGTCATTATGTTGAAAAGCTTCCAATTGGAGTTTGTATTCATTTTGTTTGCAGGTGTTTGCTAGTGTGAAAGTGTCTTTTATATCTCAGTTTGGTGTTGTTGTAGGTTGCAGCAAATGTCTATGTATGAGAGGCATTATATTATGTAATTTGCTACTTAGAACAATTATATATTTCAATTTGGTTTGTTGTTGAAGTTTTGTCTAGTTGGTGTGTGTTCTCAGCTTTCGATTCCTGAAACTCTATTGTATTTTTTTGTTGTTGTTGATTGTTGTTAATAGAAGATTATGATAGAAAATATGATGTATTTTTCATGTTAAAATAAATAATATATCATCATATGATAGTTTATCACATTCTTGAGTTATATTTGCACACATTGAAGAAGATTTTAATCCATACCCAATTTCATTATTTGTTGTTAAATTGCAATATCTATGTGAGATAATTTTTATTACATAAAAATCTGATATCATTTCTAGTAAGGGAAACTACAATTGTATCAGAGCCATGATCTTTCCAATCTAAGGGTTTGATCATATTTTGCAAAAGGAAAGAGGAGTTAAAAGATTGTTAAGCACATGGTAGATTTGGCTAGAGATCTAGCAAGCATTAGAGAAACATGTATTAATCAAGATGAAGTATTTAGAAATGCAATTCCATACAATGGTTATTCACTTAGATGCAAAGCATGATGGCTATCAAGGGTCGTAGACAACACTCAAACTCCAATGGAAGAGATCTTGGGGGCAAAGTCACAAAATCTCCAACACCAATTTTTGATGGGTCAGACAAGATCTCAGTCAGAAAATGGTTATTTGAGATGCAAGACTATTACTATTCTAGTTCCATGGATGAGCAAGTTGTCATTAAGTATGCAATCTTGCACCTTGAAGGAGTTGCTCATGATTGGTGGTACCAAGGTATGAACACCCAAGATCACATTTAGATAAATTTATTTGATGAATTTTGTCAAGTTGATTGATATATTTGGAGAAAAAAGGTTAATAGATGATAAAGAATCTAAGACAATGATACAAACACTTGAGACATAAATTCAAGATATGGAGGAGATGGTGATGATATAAAACAAAGAAAAATCATATTTGCAAAAAGAAGAGAGAGTTCAACCAGAGTAACTCCAAGCCATAGTGGTTGAAGGTAATGATTATTGAATTAAAGAAAATATTTTAGTGATTTCTAGTGCCAAGTGAGAATGATCAATATAATTATTCTATTGTTGTAAATGATTTCATGATGGATTATATAGCTCAACGTTATCTTGCTAATGATTTTCATTATGAGAGTGACAATTTTACCATGAATTTCTCGAAAATTCCTAAATCAACAAAGGAAGATATTAGTTCTAGGAAGTTAGAGCATGAATCTCTCAAAAAGGAAATAACACATGAGAAGCTCAATGAATACTTTCACCTTAATTGTAGCAATCAACCCACTTTTACTTGGGCAATAACCTAAGAAAGATGAGGGTCTATCGTGGAATGAATATCCCTTTCATCTTGATGTTGTTTTAGTTTCATCTCAAAAGACATGTAGGGAGGATAACACTAAGGAAGCTAAGGCCAAAAGGTATGGTGATGATATTAAACATAAATCTAATTTATTTTTTCTTGGTTTTGATTCTGATCAAAGTTATAGTAGCTCTAATTTTGATCAATGTTATAGAATCATTGGTTATGAGTATAGACACAGTAGCCTTTTGGATCCTCAACTGGATGCTACCCATTTTCATCAAATGGGAAATATTAGTTTTATGATCAGATTAGAGAATAGAAAATTAATTCAAAAATCAACACAATAATGTTGAATAGTAGATACCCTGGGAAAACCCTCCTCTTGAGGGAGAAAAACCCAACAACAATATATGTCTTATATATTGAATGATAACAATAATTGTCTCCTTTACAATGAGCCAATATGAAGGCCAAATATATGCACCACAATCTAATGCTACACAGATACATAATGATGCAATATGTAACTGATAAAGATCTTAGCCTTCTACCGAAAATAATGATCTTCTCTTGAGACAACTTGCACTTGAGAAACTCAAACTTGATGAACTACAAATTGAATGGATGATTGGAACAATGAAACACATCGAATATATATACAAATGGAAGGGAAGAGGTGCATCCCTTGATCCTTCATGTGGGCCTCCAACCAAGAGATATAAATCCAAATAATCGTGTCTCTTCATGAGGTCAGCCAAGCATAATAACAATTATTAATTTCCTCTTAATGAAATCACATTCATAAGGTATATGATGTTAGCATTTTAGAGATTGCACCACTTCATGAGATCGAGCCTTCAAAATATGATATTACAATTCAAATAGTTGTTTAAGGCTATCATTTGAATTGCCTTCAAGGAGACAAGAAGTGTTGGGAGTAGCAACCCGACGCTACTCTATAACATCAACACTCCCTCTTAGCTAGGGATGATACTTCCAGTTGCATGATACATATCACCTCATTGTGATATCAACCACAATGGCTACTCCCATATGTGAAAAGAAGAGATATCACCTCACTGTGATATCAACCATCATGGCTACTCCCATGGATGGAAAGAAGAGATATCACCTCACTGTGATATAAACCATCATGGCTACTCCCATGGATGGTATGTGCAAGTGCTCATCACTCAACATGATGTTGTCACCTCATCGTGATGCTCACCATGGCTGTCCCAGAGGGTGAAAACACAAGTACAATAAAATCATCACAAACTCTCTCACGTGATGTTGTCATGGAGTCACACACATGACATCCACCATGGCTCTCCCAGAGGGTGGAAATAAGGGGTTTCACCTCAAATCTCAAAAGAGAAATGCATTAACAAGGGCTTGCACCTCAAATATCTCTCAAAGAGAAATGCATTAAAGAGGATCACTGATATTGAGACTCCTTCTTAGCTAGGGCTTCATACTCCACCATACCAAGCTTGTCTTGAAAGTAGAAAAAATTTATCATAGAGAGAGGCTTGGTGAGAATGGTTGTCATCTACTCATCAATGCTAATATACCTCAACTGAATTTCTTTCCTCAATACCATATCTCTAATATAGTGTTATTTGAACTCAACATGTTTAGTTCTATCATGAAACACTGGAATGACATAAAGCTTCTCACAACTTTGATTATCATAATAGATGACAATCGACTCTAGTGATTGTCCAAACAATCTTGCAAGGAGCTTCCAAAGCTACACTACTTCTCAAGCTGCCACACAAGCTATAATATATTTTGCCTCGGTTGTACTCAATGCTACAGATGACTACTTCTTGTTGCACTAGGATATCATAGCAGATCCCAAACTGAAGCAACATCCAAAGGTGTTCTTCTGATCAGTGACACACCCTCCCAATCAGAATCAGTATATCCATGCAACTTCAAATCCACACCTAAAGAATATCTCAACCCATATCCAATTGTGCCATGCAAGTATCTTAGGATATGTTTTGCTACAACAAGATGTATCTACCTTTGTTCACACATGAACTAACTGAGTGTACTCAACACATAGAAGATATTCGGTCTATTATTGACTAGATACATCAATGATCTAATCAAATGCCTATACATCATAGAATCCATCAGATCTGAACTAGCTACAACCTCTTTCAATTTTATGCAAGTTGATCTCCATAGGCGTAGTCATGGATTTGCAATCCATCATACATCTAGTAAGAAATAAATCAACATAAAGAACCAAGATCAACTAGATCACCATCTTCTTCAAGTTCAGTAGGCTCCCTCTGAATCTTCAAGTACTTGCATCAACCTTATGACCTCTTCGTCCAAGATTTCCTACAATGCTTTCCTTAGAGAAAGTTTTCTAGAGCACACCTCTAATATTGTAGAGAGTTTAGGATTGTCTTCCTTGACCTCAATCCAGATCACTCTATTTTGAATAGGTTTGCAGAGCTACCAATATCAAATCCAGATGATTGTCTTGAGCAATTCTAATCTCAGCAGCTGAAGGGATCCTCTAAGGATTTAGCACCTGGCCTTGCAATACATTAATCTTCACTTTTTCTCAATGAGTTACAAAATTCCCTCTTGATCCCTACTTTAGAGATTGCAAAGAAGACTTCTAGAAGTGAACTCCCTCTAGCCACCAACTTAGTCCCATGGCTGCAAGTTGTGACTTCACACTCGATAATTTCTTTGGTCGGCATGACTTCCTCACAAGATGCCTCAAGATTTTCATCACTAAGCAATCTCTCATCACCTTCTTGCTCCTAGATCTGTCCTAGAAGCATTTTGGAGAGAGATTACTAACCATTTTATAACTGTCCAAAGAAATATCAAGGCTAGAATCATACAAAGTTTACTATCTCAGGTTATAGCATGAATACATAAGAATTTATGAATAATATTAAAACATGAATAAGTAAATCAACCTATAAAATAAATATATCAAGGAATCAGAATGAAGGAATAAAGAAACTTATCTTTATTGAATTTTGATATAACTCTTTCTTCCATCTTTTACTCCTCTTGAGAGTGCTAAACTTAGCACAACAAAAGACAATCTAAACAACTACAAATTTCTTAAATGCATTATGTAGTTAGCATGTAGAACCAACTCTCTCCAAGAGTTAAAGGCTCTATCATAGTTCATGTATTAGAGAATTATATCAATGTGACCAGCTAATCACCATCGAAATTGCAATTCTCTTTTTATTTCAAAGTCACGTTTAGAAATCTTCACAACCATCATGAAATAACTTGCAATAAATGAAATTTTCAAAGGATCTTATGATAGTGAATACAATTCAAGAGAAACCACTATCTCTCTTAACTAATTACAAGATCCAACTAAATGATATAGCTCAACAAACAAAGAATACTTATCTCCTTAAATATTCTGATCGATGAAAATACCGAACGCAATAAGATACACTACTCATGTGCATAGATCAACACACAACCTTCACGGCTTGAACATAGACCCATGGCTTAGAATAGAAATTCCCTAGAATCCTTGTGAGGAGATATCTCATCCACATCCGTAAATGAAGCATGTTGATTAGGTCTAGTTGGGCAATCATTTGCATAGTGACCAAACTTGTCACAATGAAAACGTTGAACGCAAGATAGATCCTTCTTCTTCTTGAATGTAGGAGCATCATCTGACCCTTTATCTCTATTCCTCTTGAAGTATCCTTTCTTTCCTCCTTTTCCTTTCTTCTCCGATGATTGAGCAGAAATAACATGATTGTCTTCATTTGTAGAGCTTTGACCAACACCTCTAGCAACCAACCTAGACTCTTCTTGAATACAATTTTCCCTCAAATGATCAAACTTGGGAAGTTTCCATCTTACACTAATTTCTTTAATGTAAGACTCCCAAGATTTAGGAAGACCATTACGAGCCAACATGGTCAAATCTTTGACATCAACAATATGACCAATAGTAGAGAGCTAATCTCTCAATTTAGAAATCTTCATGAAGTAAGCGATGACAGATTCTCCTTCTACCATCTTAACACGATGAAGTTGTTGCTTTAATGCAAGTGCATGGCTTGTGTTGTTGATCCCATACATCTCCTCCAAATTCTTAAGCATCTCTCTTGTCTTCAACTTAGAGATGATTGGAACAATATGGTCCTTTACAAAATCAACTAACATCTTCTTTGCCTTAGTATCTTTCTTCTTCCATTGAAATTTCTCTTCCTCATCCATAGGCTTGGGGAATTTTCTCTCCACAAATTTAGCCAATTCATTTTCCTCCAAGGTGAGCATAATTTTGAATCTCCATGATGTGAAATTTGATGCTACCTAGAGTCTATACTCAATCTTATGACCATTCACCATCTTGACGAAGAGATAGAAGTAATCAATGATGAGAAAGAGAATAAAGAGTATCGTTGTAATACAAAATCTAATAACGATCTTCTTCAAACCCGCTCTGATACCATCTTAGTTTTATGATCAGATTTAATGCAAAAAAAATTAATTCAAAAATCAACACAATAACACAATAGATACCCTAGAAAAACCCTCCTCTTGAGGGAGAAAAACCCAACAACAATATCTCTTATATATTGAATGATAACAATAATTGTCTCTTTTACAATGGGCCAATACGAAGGCCAAATATATGCACCAAAATTTGATGCTACACAAATACAAAATGATGCATTCTACTGATAAAGATCTTAGCCTTCTACCAAAAACAATGATCTACTCTTGAGAAAACTCGCACTTGAGAAACTCAAACTTGATGAGCTACAAATTGAATGGATGATTAGAATAATGAAACACATCGAATATATATACAAATGGAAAGGAAGAGATGTATCCCTTGATCCTTCATATTGACCTCCAACCAAGAGATATAACTCCAAATAATCGTGTGTTTTCATGAGGTTAGCCAAGCATAATAACAATTATTAATTTTCTCTTAATGGAATTGCATTCATAAGGTATATGATGTCGGCCTTTTAGAGATCACACCACTTCATGAGATCAAGCCTTCAAAATATGATATTACAATTCAAATAGCCATTTTAAGGCTATCATTTGAATTGCCTTCAAGGAGACAAGAAGTGTTGAAAGTAGCAGCCCGACGCTGCTCTATAACATCAACAGGAAACATGAAAGTTTATGAGGATTGGGACAACCATGGTGTTGTTAGTAATAGGTATGAAGAATTTTTTAACTTTTGCATGCATGATTATTTACAAAAACCTGACATGAATGAGGAAAGTTGTAGGAAACTACTCTTGGTGTTTGCTGAAAGTGTAATGCAAGTCTTATCTAGTTTTGATTGTATCAAAGCCTAGTGTAGAAAAAGCATGATGGAGAGTGAAATTTTAATGTGAAATAACCACTAAGGAGATTAAAAATATCAATATTAAAACATTGGGTATGTAATGTATTCTAATCTTTGAGTACTCAAATAGTTATGTGTGTGCAATGATTGCATTCCGTGTGTGACTTTCTACATAATCATCATTTAAAAATAATAAAGAACACATGTGAAGGGAAAATAATGGTGTTGGAAGGAGTTTATAAAGAAACAATGGGAGTAGACACGTATCTGAAGACTTCTTGCAAGAGACGTGCTTCATGGATGATAAGATTTTTGGTGATGGAGGATATACATGCTATCACATTTTATGGTAAGGATTATAGTCTTCATTTTGATTTTCATGTATTTCCAAATCAGCATAGCATATTTTTAGTAACATGTTCCTAGGAATACCATTGGATAGAGGAATCCAACATTTCATAGAGTTGGAAACTGTGGAAGAATGATGTCACATATCTTGACCAAGACATTAACGTTTAGGGATTTTATGAGGATGCAAAAAAGAATCTTTGGAAGGGATTGCAAAGGTAAAAACTCATGTTATATACTTTTCATTTCAATATGAGTTTTTAATTCCAAGACCTTAAAAATTAAATTTAATCCCTAAACCCTACATTATTCACTAAACCCTAGAACCTAACATTGATCACTTAGCACTAAAAACTAAAAAATTTAATTCCATCATAAACACTCAACCCTAAGCCATGAATAATTTAGAGAGAGATAGAGAGGAAGAGGAGAAAGGGAGAGAGAGTGATGGAGGGAGGGAGATGTAGAGAGAGAGGTAAAGAGGGGAGGGAGGTAGAGAGAGAGGAGGAATGAGGTAGAGAGGTGAGACAAAGAGAGAAAGGTGAGATGGGGTAGATACAAAGAATTAGAGAGGGAAGGGGGAGAGAGAGGGAGAGGGAGAGAGGGAGAGAGCTAAGATGGGATAGATAGAGAGAAGTAAAGAGGGAAGGGGTATGGATAGAGAGAAAGAGAGTGAAGGAAAGAGGGAAAGAGAAAAGAGAGGTAGAGAGAGTGAGGTAGGGAGGGAGTGAGAGATAGTGAGGGGATATATTTAGAGAGGTGAGAGAGGATAAGATAGTGAGAGAGAAAGAGATGTGGGATAGAGAGAAATATAGGAGGGAAGGAGGGAGAGGTAGAGATAGGTCTACAAAGAGATGGATATCTAAAGAGGGAAAGAGAGAGAGAGAGGGAGGGAGAGGTAGAAAGATATGTCTAGAGATTGAGGGAGGGAGAGAGGGAAGGAGGGAGAGGGTAGAGAGTGGAAGAGAGAGAGAAAAGGTGAGGGAGAGAGGAGATATTTTTTCTTCACAAGAACATGAGCACATAATAACACAATCAAATTTTTGAAACCTAAGACAAATACTAATGCTAGTGCATTACAACACACTCATGCTATTGCCTACCTTGGTAATTTTTAACCCTTAGGGTTAGACTAACATTTCAACACGTCCAAATATATATTTTTTAAATTATAAAAAATGACATAATCTTGAGCATGCTCTCCATCAAGTTTACACATGTTTGAATTTCAAGTAAAAAAATGACATAGTAATGTAGAGCTCTCTCAACTTTCTTAACCATGTAGTTTTTTTCATGTTTCAAATATGTTAAGCTAGTGTCTCCATTTTTTGTCAAAAACCTACATATGGTACTTTTGGCTTCATTTTTTAGTTGTTTCAAATAAATGACATGTTTAGAAACTAGACTCCATTCTATACAGCCAAAAAAATATTTTCTTGATTATTTTCTTATAAAATTTGGGGGGAGCGTGCTCAATTATTTTATTTTTCAAGATGTGTCGACTTTAAAAATTAGTAAAAAATCATATATTCATTAAAAAATTAGTAGAAAAATTGGGCATAAACTATATGGTGTTAGGTAATTTCTCATTGATTTTTTTTTTTAAATACTAAAAAAAAGTTAACATTTTAGGGTAAAATTTCATACACTATGTTTTTTATTTTATGTGGCAGCACTTTTACGTAACTCCCTTTGAACCCCTTAATCTGTACCATTTTCAACAAAAAAAGTTTGTAGTTTAGAAAGTAGATTTAGAGCACTATGAATCTTATTTTTATTGCATCTTCAAATTTTGAGTGGAACTATAATTTCTCATCCAAAATCAATCTTTCCTTATTTTGGAAAAAGTGGCCACTTAAGACCCCTTTTTGGCCCCTTGTTTCAATGCACTTACCCTATGGGTTGTTGGGTTTTTTTAACTAATCTAGTTTTGAGTGGGGAGCTCATGCAGAACATGCTTTGCATCTCATGGCAAGAATATTTAGATAGAAAGCATATCGTGAGAGAATAGAGGTAGAGAAGTTTACAAGCACAATTTTGAGATGTGGAAACTGAAACATGGAAGATATGTTATTGATTGATATCTATGGATGTTTTTATCATAAATATTTCATAACTAGCATGGTATTTTGTTTTCAATATGATGTTATGACCATAAAGCCAAGGTCTCGTTTGTTAGGATTATTCCCAGCAAACCTTTTAATAATTATCCATAAAGATTCCTCTACAAGAAATTATGGAAGAAACTTGGTGAGATATATCAAGCCAAATATTTAGTGAACAAGGTTTTCTTTAGGAAAATAAATTATTCCTTGAGAATGGAGGGTGGTGTTAGAACACTTTTGTTGTTGCACCAAAAGATCAACCTTTTAACACTCGATACAAACACCAGAGATAAATGGATCCATGGAAGGATCCATGGGAGGCAATTAGTCCATGTCCCGAATCCAAAGGGAGACTTGGGCAATTAGTCCAACAATCCCCCATCAGCATCACTTAAGGGGATTCAAACCCATTACCATGGCTTTGATACCATTTTTGGAACATGTTTGTAGTTGCATGCTAAAAGATCAACCTTTTAATGCTTGATACAAATTCCAGAGATAAACGGATCCATGAGAGGTGATTAGTCCATGTCCTGAATCTAAAGGAAGACACTAGTGATTAGTCCAACATCTGGATGAATTGCAAACCACTTGGAAGTTTTTAATATGTCGGTGGCTCAATTGGCATCAATTGGTGAAAAAATGGATGAGGAAGAGAGATGTTAATTTTTGTTTTGTTCTTTTCTTACTTCCTAGGATTCTCTCATTATGAGTATTGGGAGTACCTATGTTGTCTTGAAATTTGAAGATGTTGTGGGTTCTTTTCTTTCTGAAAAGATAAAAAGGAAAGTATCCATTAGTATCAAGGAGGCCCTAAATATTTTTGAAATAAGGACAAAGGCAAGAAGAAAAAGAAGTGTGATAAATCCAAGTCCAAGGGGAGATCCAAATATCCTAGAAAGTCCAAAGCTATTTGCTAGAACTATGGTAATATTAGACACTTTCACAAGGAATGTAAAGAACAAAAAAAGAAAAAAGAAAAAAAAATTTATTTTGATTTTGAGTCTGAGAAGAAAGATGTTGATGTGTTTATTGTGGCTTTTGTCACTCATGCAGGTAATAATATGGTTAATTGACCCAAGTGCATATTTCCATATGATCTCTAATAGAGATTGTTTTCTAAATATGAATAATTTGATGGAGGTAAGATGTACTTGGATTATGATTCTTGTTTAAATATTATTGGTCATGGTAAAGTAAGAATCATGTTTCCTTGTGGTATAACAAAAATGATTAATGGTGTGTTGCATATCCCTAGATTAGAAAAAAAATATTTGTGAGTAAACTAATAGATGCAAGTGTGCAAATATACTTTTCTGATATAGGAATGAGAGATGGTTAGAGGTTCTATGGTGATCACTGGAGGTGTTATATTTGGCACATTGTATAAGCTTGACACTATTCTGTTGAGTGTAATAGTAATTCTATGGAAATAAATTTTGTGGATACTTTCTTTGGAAAAGGTGAGGGTTTCATCTTCGAAAAATGATCATAACTTTTGGGTACCCAAGAGTGCTCTTTATTCTATATAAAATTTACTTGCAAAGAAGACTATGCTGTGGCACAAGAAACTTGGTCACATTGGAGAAAAGGCTCTAAAGAAATTGAAAAAAAAAAATTAAAAAAAAAATTATTGAAGGTTTTATTGATTGCAATCTTGATTTTGATTTCTATGAGCATTGTATTTATTGTAAACAAAACCACGTTTTGTTTTACTCGAGTTCTCATAAATCTTGTGGTGTAATGAATTTTACTCATTATTACGTGTTTGGTCCATTAGACATTCCTTCCATTGGAAAATCCATATATTATGTTTCATTTATTGATGATTATAGTAGGACATGGGTATATTTTCTAGAGAGTAAATTTAAAGTTTTTAGTCAATTTAAACAATTTAAAGCAATGGTTGCTCATTTCATGCTAGAAAGAAAATAAAATATTTAAGGATTGATAATGGTGATGAATTCTTCTCTAATTATTTTGATAGATTATAGAATTAACAAAAAAAGATTATAGAATTCACAAAAAAAGACAATTTTGTATTCTCCATAGTAGAATAGAGTTGCATAAAGAATGAACATGACACTAATGGAGAAGGCTAGGATTAGCTTAATGATATTGGTCTAAAAAATATTTTGGGCTAAAGTTATTTTCACTGCTTATTACTTGATTAACAGGTCTCCTACAACAGTTCTTGTTGATAAAATGCCTATGGAAAAGTGCTCAAGTTACAAGTTTTCATTGAGACATCTTAGAGCTTTTGGTTGCGAGGCATATGAACATGTTGCAAAGGATAAAAATGAAAAAAGTTGGAGAACAAGGATGTGAAATGTATCTTCATGAGGGACAATTATTATGTAAAAGGATACAAGCTTTGGGATCTTGTTACATAAAAAATAATATATATTAGAATTGTGATTTTTAGAGAAAATAAGCCTTCTTTTGTTACATTGTAGCCATAATAAAATGAAAAAAAGATGTGATTCAACATCCTTCTATTTAAATTTTTTTTGAATCAACCTAAATAGAAAAGAAGTTGAGGAGAGCTCATCTAACTTTGAATGTTCAGAAGAGGAGGAAGAACCTCCAAATAAACTTTCCAAAGGTCTACAAAGCATGGACAACCACCTAAAAGGTATTCACCTATTGAATGGAGATTTTTTTTTTAAATACTAATATGGATGAACCCAAATAATATAGAAGAGGCATTAAGTATGAATGATGTAGAATCTTAGAAGATTACTATGGATGAAGAAACAATAGCTTTGAAAAAGAATGATACATGGGATCTATTACCATTCCCTAAAGGATGAAACCTATTGGTTGAAAATGGGTGTTCAAGAAAAATATTAGTTTAGATGGAGGTATTTATATGTACAAAACACTAGTTACAAAAAGACACTCTCAATTTGAGGGTGTTGATCGTTAGGAAATAATGCATCATAACCTAGAATCTTAATCCATTTCTTGCGGTAACCCCATGAGAGTAAAACATGCATGCAAGTAACCATAATGCATAAATAAAATAGACAAGCCACAAGATAACACAAGATATACCCTGGGAAAACCCTCAAGAGGGAAAAACCCATCCTCCAAAAGCATCCATACTCCATCTTATTATTCAACAATAAAGCACTACAAGAGTTAAAATGAATACCTCTAAAGCATCAAGCCTTCCAATGCATCCTCATGTTTCCAAGCATAAATCCACACATCCCATGCCATGCTTCACATATGCACTTCTTAGAAAGACTCAATAATGACAACTCACTCACCCAACCAATATTAACCACTAAACATGTGCTTGCTTTTATAGACTCAATCTCACACAAATACAACCAAGTGGTAAGATAAAACCATGCGAACACAAAACCACTAAACCCTTATTTAATATTGGGTACTAAAATTTTTCAATTTTTAAATATTTCCCCAATATTAAATTATTATCCCATGTCTCTCACACATTAAATAATAATACAATGTTACAATAAAACATAAAGTGCTCCCTAAATAATTATTTAGTGTGATTAACCACAACTAGGTGCATCACAACTAAATAATTATTTAATTACAATAGTATAATATATCAAATTATGAAATGGTGTACAAAACATCCCAACATTCTCCCACTTGTTGCATACATTGCATAATGGATCAATCATGATATACATCATCATAGCCATACATGAAACCACACGAGTCTCTAGCATGCTCTCGTGCTCCGTCAAGATACTTGCAATAAAACCAAAGTGACCACCATCTCAAGCAATAAATCCTCTCATCATCCAATGTGCCACCTATTGAAGAAAAGGAACATGCCAAGGTAAAGATGCACCAATCCAAGAACATAAGCATTAAATCCAAGTGATAACAAAGGCTCCAAACAAGCTGTTGTCAAATAGAAAAATCCACATGATTGGAAATAACATCCACAACACATGCTAATGCATCCAACCATCCATACCTTCTAGGTATCAACAACATAAATAAACTCATACCAACAACATATGCAACCCATAAATCTTAATCACAAGCTTCCTGTATCAAACCTATCAATGAAGAACATACATATTTAGGAACTCCCATTGTATGGGTAATGTCAAAGCATATCGAGTCTACCAATCAACACTATACCAAGGTGTGATAAATGATCAACAATGAAGTACCAAGAACAATAACAATGGTCCACACATGCAACACCAACAATTGCATGCTCTCTCATAATATGTTGCCACCATCCTCCAAAATCATATGAACATGAACCTCTAGGAAGGAACCATAAAATGATGAGAGAAAACTAGTAAACCATAACATGTCCTTCTACCAAAACCTCAAAAGTGCAATACTATGTCAAGTATGATCTCCTAACAACCTCAAATGAGAAGCCTCAACAACACCCAAACATCATTTAATCTCTTAGATCAAAAAACATATGAATCATATAAATGCCAACATGGATGTAAGCCTTTCTAACCAAGAAGATCAAACTCAAAGTATCCATTCCCAAATCAGGAAATCAACCCAATAAAACATCTCCTAAACTCCTCATTAATGAATGATAACATAAACTCAAATGCACAAGGAGGTAACTATGTCAAACATCTCTCAAAATGAATCCTCCAAAACTAATTATCCATAGCTCAAGATCCATATCCATGAAAGATAAAGAAATATAAGATCATTCTAAACAATCCTCAAAAGAGTCTCCCAAAATCAATCACCATGACTCAACTCATTCCCATGAGAAATCAAAGCACAAAACATAAACAAAGTGAAATATAGGATAACAAAGTCATCATGAATCACTCCAAGAACAAAGTCATCATGACTCTCTCCAAGAACAATCTCCTCTACAGATCCATCATGAACTCATGTACATATCTAAGTGAAATCTCCTTGGTCTCCTTGTTGAAACCTCCAAAGAGTAATTGTCTCAAGAAAATGTCTCTAATCACAAGAGAGCTTCAACCT
This sequence comes from Sequoia sempervirens, assembly GCA_007258455.2. NCBI lineage: Eukaryota > Viridiplantae > Streptophyta > Pinopsida > Cupressales > Cupressaceae > Sequoia > Sequoia sempervirens. Next base: position 26,341 of record VDFB02267069.1, on the reverse strand, counting down.
CACCCATGTCTCCATGTATCCATGAGCACCTGAAACTGATCAATCCATGTTAAGCTTTGAATGCAACACCTCACTATCATGAAGCACCCAGGAAAATGATCAATGTACTAAATCCCAAGCGAGCCAACATGATCAATGTCAAAGCTCCAACCGTAGAATTAGGAACCTATCATGAAATCATGATGTAACCATCTCCTCCTAGGAGATTACATGCAACAATGCATAAAAATCCTAGTCTCAAGAGAACTTGTATCATGTCAAACCTCTAAATCGATATCAAGAGTAAACCATTACACAATACAAAACACGCTCTAAACCAAGAAACCACATCTCCAATCACATAAAGATAAGCATCTCCTCCATGAATATCATCTAGTTCCACACACACTCAACCAAAATCCCAAAAAGTCTAGAGAACAAGTGAAACCAAGAAGATACAACCTCCATCAAATAATCAGGAACCAATCCTACATCACCAAATCATCACTGTCAAAACCTCCCACTAAAAGTGTATAACAAATGAATGTACTAGAAGCTATCATGACATCATGATTAAACCATGTGCTACAAGTCTCATCAATCAACTAACCAAGTACTCTAATCATCCATCCTCTCATCCCAAAGGAACATACCAATGCAAAAATGACCACAAACAAGGCCAACTAACAAAATTAGCATCAACACTGAACCAATCTCATGGATATAGACAATCCACATCCGAGTCATCCCACTACAAATGAATAGGTGGCCAACCCACACACTTGCATAACTCATGATAAAAACAATGAAGCATGAAAACTCATCATCACATTAGTAACTTGCAAACCAAGATATCAAAGAATATAATCTTATAGACATCAAGACTAAAATACCAAAACAACCACAAAATTGATTTGCCAAACATGTAAAAAAATGAGTAACCATAGCCAAGGAACTAATCAAGAATCAAGGAGATAAGAACAACCTCCTAACACCACCAAATAACCATATACATGATCATGTTGTGCCAATTCATAAATATACCTGCATACCCATGGCACCATAACCATAGCCATTGGTGTACCTACATTCAACTATCACCCATACGAGACTCCAAGTCTCCACTCGTGTCAACCTATATCCTCAAAATCAAAGACAACTTGCACACCTATCACCATCAAAGTATAACTCTAAAAAACACCTATAAAACTATCCAAGAAGCACCAAACTGATAATCATCTGTACCTTCATAAATATCATATAAAAACATGTACTCCCTCAAGGTTTCGCCCCTTGACTCGTTCAAATGCTCACACAATCACACCCCGAAACTCAAGCTCATACAAGTGATCAAACAATTACCATACATTCCTTGCACCATAAACTAACAAACAATCTAATCCACTATGTAGTACATTGTACACTCTCTTCAACCCCTATTCGAAATTGAAAATTTGATTTTGTATGAAAAAGCTATGAGAAAATTTGTGTACAAGAGAACATCTGGATTCCAATATCAAAAAACTAATAAAAACTACAAAATTAGGAAACCAAACCTATACCACTATGTTTTTCTTGGAACCACCTTTCCAATGAGTATAAGAAGTCAAAAATCTGACTCCCTAGGCAAAAGTTATGCAAGTTTGAAAAAAAATGCCAATTTGGCCTAGAAGACTGCTCAGGGGCGACACTCTAGTGGCAAGGTGGTGGTTGGTCAGTGGTCCATTGGTGGCGCCAGAGGTGGCAGTGGTGGATTTAAAATTTATGTCAAATGTGTTTAAACTATCTCTAGTTTGAACTTTTATTTTTCGAACTTGAAACATTGTAAATTTCATTTAATGGAATTTTTCGTTGAAAATTTCTAGTGGTATTTTCTTAAGTCTTGCGAGCTGTCTAGGTGGCCCCCATGGGACCCTGGGTTGGGGCTTGGGTTGATGGGCTGCTAACTGGCAACACTAGCAGTGTACTATCATACGACCCTACCAATGACATACTGTTGCTTGTGCAGGCCGACAAGGTCTGGGTATGGGGTCTATAGACCTCGCTCCCCTTCAATATTATATATATATTATTTTAATTTTCATAAAGTTTTTTTTTCAATAAACTTTTTGACATAAATTTTATAATTTCATTAGATTTTTTTTTTTTTAAATTTAATTTTCTACATATGGAGAATTTGGGTAGGTGTACAACCATATGGCTAAATTTTTTTTGCCTTTTTTTCAAGTTGACCAAAATAGGTTGAGTTTTATGTTACTTTTCATCTCTTGGCCATCCTGGATCCAATGATGAGGTCTTTTTGTCTCAAGAGCTCATCTGCAAAATTTCCTTTACAAAATCCTCATATAAAAGCACAATCCAAGAAACCCTTTTGAGCCATATTTTTCAAGCTTCAGATCTACAATAAACCCAACAAATATTGACAACCAAAAATCCCAAATATACATATAAACACCTGCAACATGTGTTCCATATCTTGTAATGCATCAAATCTAACATGCATGTCCATGGATTCAACTATGCACAAATTTTCTTAAACAATGGTTATAACCAAAAAACATGAAAGCTCACACCTCTCATCAACCATTATAGTTATGATACTATAATAACCCTTACCCCTAGGAACAAGAATAAACATGAATACCCTAGTTTGACAATGTTACGGTGTCAAACTATTTTATGAGAGGATTGATCTGGAAACAATTAATTATTTGTATGTGGAAGAAATCTAATGTTTGCAATGCAACAACTCCAAATGCACAACTTTAAACCTTTCTTCTTAATTCCAAACTTAATGCAAATGTATTTTGTATGCACAGATATATTTAGATATTATTTTATGTTAAAGATAGATCATAACCCTTACTTCATATGGAAAGTTTAACATTAAAATAAATGGTATACGATTAATTCTAGTTTCAAGATTTCTAACCTCTGCTCATTAATTTCTAGAAGATACCTCTAAATTTGAAGCAACAACACACCTGTCTGTAAACTTGACCAATCTTTCCCCATCAATTGGGTGATCCTACAATAGTGGTTTACAATTTTTGGCCAAACTGGACACAAATAATTTTTTTTAACTAAATCTTCACTTTCGGGCACCTATAGTGGCTAAACCGTGAGGAATTTGAAGATGATGCAAACTAGAGTTTCGTGAAATTTTGTCTGTAGATTCTAAATATATATTTTTCAAAAATTTTGAAATCAGGTTGCACTTCTTTTTCCATCTCCCTCAAAAACTAGTTTTTTTCATAAAGCAACATTTTTAAAAAGTGACGCTCACCGTATAACGCATAACTTTTTTTCCATGAAGGATAAAATTATAATTCTTTCAAATTTAGATTTGTAACTCCAATATCTAGTGCTTCCACTTAAATAAGTTTTTATTGAATATTTTTTCTTTAATCAAGTTTCAAAGTCAAATCAATTACAATTCAGACATAACGCGACCGTATAATGCATAACTTTTTTTGTATGTATCAAAATTCATCTTTTTTTTGTTGGATCAAGGACTTCAATATCTAGTGCACTCATATTTTTCAATTTTTTTTTGATAATCTGCTATTTTTCCACATGTGCAAACAAAGAGCTTGATTTTTAGTGAAAAACCTATGTTTAATAAAACTAAAAAAAACAAATACATAATAAAACCATAACATATTAAAATTTATTTGTTGGATAGCTCATTCCGAGGACTACCTATTTCCAGTTGGGTTTGTGAAGTCTCCACCATTTTCATTTTCAACCTAAGCTCTGAAGTGTAAAAATTATGAATTTTTTGGTGAACAAGGTCAAAAATCAAGGAAAAGGGGGTTTTGAGCGAACCCCCTTCCAAAAAGGGATTTCCATTTACTTTTTTGGCCGATTGGTCCATACATGCATTAAATGGGTTCGCTTGAACCCTTCTTCGAGCAAACCCTCTTTTGGTTCGTTCAAACCAACTAGTTTGTTTGAACCCCCAAAATGAAAAAAATTGGCATGGGGTCATTTTTTACAAGTTTTCCTTCCTCATTCAATTTGTAAACCACTTTTGTGGGTTTACCCAATTGCATTAGACGACCTCCTCCTATATTGCTATTACCAAAAGTTTTCGTTTGTTGATAAATCTCCTTATCATGCACCTTCAAATTCCTTGCAGCTTCTTCGCCAACACTAGTAACTCCTTATACACCACGACAGTGTAAGGCTTGTGGAAAATATCTTATTCTATTCAAGCAGCTCCTAACACCTTTACTTGTGTTTATAATCTATGACACCAATATGTATATAATCTAATGCATACGATGTATACTCGATATTGAGCTCAATGTGTGTTCATGCCTCAACTGATATGAAAAATTCCTAGCCTAGTGTACATAGTGTGACCAATGATATCAGTATTGGCTGAATTATGCTTGATCCATGAAGAATCGAGGCATAACAGAGCCACTAAAACTCGAATCTCAACAAGATCATTCAAATGAAATTGAAACTAAACATTTATCAAAACCTAACATACTAAATTATGAAAGCTTTTAAAACATCTACTCTAATCCATCTGAAACTTATCCTGTTGTGGAATTGGTGTCGTGTTGATGTGGAATAATGACCCCTTCCCAATCCCATGATTAGTGAGCCTATTTCAATCAATTCTATAGAAAAGAATTTGATGAAACCACTGCGATAAATTGATGAAAACATCATTTATGCTAAAATGAACATGATGCATGCTAAGTTGCCATGATTTTAAGCTAAACTTGATCTAATTATGCAAAACCTAAGCTAATCTAAGCTTATTCTAAGCTAAAAGATGAAAACCCTAACTAAGATGGATGCATGGAAGCCATTAATAGATGCTCTAAGCTATTATGCAATGAAAATTAACTAAGATAAGGTAAAAAGTAAGTAAATTGAGAGTATGGATGCAAGTAAATTCAACAACATGAGTTTTCAATTGAAAGATGGATCCATTTGTCTCCAAATAGTGTTCTATTTATAGGAGAGTAAATGAGAAATGGAGGGTTGAGATAAAAAATATTGATAAATGGTCCAAGATGAAGGAGATAAGAGGCATGGTTCATGGATTCTCATCAACAGATGAGAATGCATGATGGGATTTAATCAAGGGTTCACATTTGCTTCAAACAAACACACTTTTGATCTGCACACATAAGTCAAAGGAGACTTGTTCAAAAGGTCACAATTTAACTTGCACACGAAGTTTTGAGTTAACTTGCACATGAAGCTTAGTGAAAATATCCCTTTTTCAAATGATTGAAGAATAAGAATATTCTTTGGAATATTCTCATGGGTGAGGAAAAGGATAATTTAGTTAATTAAAACCAAATTAAAATGTGAAAAGGGGGAATATTCTTTTGGAATATTTCATTGCAAGTGGGAGGAATTAGATTAATTAGTTAATTGCTAATTAAACAAAGTTTAATCATGCAATTAGGGGATTTAGAGGAATAAAGTGATTTTCATTAAATTAAATGATTTAATGAATGGGGAAAGGGTGAAATGGCATTTAATCAAATAACTTAGGGTTATTTAATTCAATAAGATGACATAGGGAACTAAATTAAATAGTTTGATTTATTTAATTTAATAAGATGAAGTATTAGCGTGAAAGGGGGTGAATTAACTCGATTTGATGAATTAGGTTAATAGATGCAAAATGATGAAATTAATTAAATAGCTAGGCTAATTTAATTAATCAATCAAAAAGAGGATGGATTTGAGAGGAAATGATGTTAGTTAGCCAATGTGATCTATTGTGATCTATCGAGACATTTTTAAGTGTCTACCTTTTTCCCCTCTCTGAAGCAATGTACTTGTTGCATTGGTTTAAAGACTGATGTTGATTTCAATGCAGAAACAAATATCGATGATCTCTTTGAGATTTTGATATCCAAGATGAAGTTGATTGATCTAATTGATTGATTGATTGATAAAATTATTGAGGATTCACAACAATTCAAGGATTGTGTTGAATAACACAAGGATTGATAGGGGACGATATATCCCAATGATGTTTGATTTGATAGATTAATCAAGATTTGTTAGCAAGGCTAGGAACAAAATTCTTTAGATGATTTGATATTGATATGATCAAAAGATGGTTGGTTGCCCCCTCGAGACATCAATCAGAAAATAAAGTGTTCAAATAGGGCTCACGATAGGTGAAAATCAAACTTATGCTTGAGATGCTTGAGATTTCAAGTTGCTTTTAAATCAAAGAGTTGCAAATTTTTAGATTATTGAGCTGAAGATGATATAGATGCCCCACTGTACCCTAGCGGAAGAGGGATTGCTGTCATGACAACTCAGATATTGATGTAGACAGATTTAATGATGTGTAAACAATCATCGACTATAGGTAGCCTTATGTCTATTTCAATGTAGGTCACATAGATTTGATGCTTGGATAGAAATGTTTAGAAGGTAAGATGGATAGAAGTAGAAGAATGAAAATGAATGAATTTTGACCATTAATTCACAAGATTGATTCAAAAAGTCCAACAAGTCCATGATCCATTGAGACTTTATTAGAGATGGTGACGAGACAATGCAAAATGCAAGATGAAATACAGGGTGATAAGGTGCTTATGCTTGAGGATTGGGATTTTTTGTTGTTCCTTATTGTTTGATATAACACATGGACACGATGTATCAAGGTATTGATAACCAAGATGACATTGTATCTAGTGTAATGGACTTTGACTCGACAAGCAGATAGTATAGTTCTTGTTCACATCTTGACATATGGAAACCTCAATGGAATGTAAGGTAGAAGCATAGAACATACTAGACCAAAGCATACACAATAGTCAACAACATACTAAAAAAAACCTTCCTACACACAACTAAGCAATTATGCGCCAAGATTATTTTACAAGAGTATCCAAAAGCACAACAAATGAAAGATAATGATCGATGCCCCATTCCTTTCTCTCTAAATCATTTTGATAGACATCATCGAGAAGTCCTTAGAATGGATCATTAAGACAAATCAAAAAAAGATCAAAGACAAACAATCAGTGTTATCTATATCTTGCCTAGTTTAAGTTTAGCTAAGGTGATATCTAATACTAATGTCCATTTCAGGAAGGATGCATCCTAGGACATGTTGATCAAAGGGTTGTTTGATGTTGGGATGATGATGCTAAGATGAGCCCTTAATATAAAATTCATTGACGTGTTTACCTATGATTTTGACTTTTAGGTTCACACTTTACAACTTGCCATGTTTGTTTTTTTATTTGCTTTTCCAAAGGGTGAAGGTGACGATTGATTTATTATGGATGAAGGTTTATTGCAGGTGAAAGCAAGATGGGATGAATGGGTTTTTGATTTTCTAGGATATTTTAATGTTTTTGGTATTTTGAAATGTTTTGAGGTTGTTTTTGGTCTTTTTGAAAGTTTTGTGTGAATGTTTATGATTTTTGGATTAGATGAGGTTGTTTAGGGTTTTCTAAATGTTTTCCATTGTTTTTCAATTTTCCATTTTCAAATGTTTTTGGAATTTTATAAGATATTTGGATTTTTTTAGGGTTTTGAAGATTTTACAAATGTTTAGGGATTTTCTAAGATATTTGGATGTTTTAGGGTTTTCTGAGACTTTCACGACCAAGAACCTAACCTAAAGACCTATCCTAGGGGTCTCGAGGGCTAATCAAAGATAAGCCTTGCCTACGTAAAACAGGTAGAGAACACATAGTTCAACTAACTCGACCCATTAATGAGATGAAGATATGAAAAATGATGGAAAAGTTAATTTATTATGACAAAATCCTAAAGGACTAACCTAGGGTGTCTCGGGGGCCCATCAATGATGGCCTTTCCTACATTCAAGCTCAAATACAATGTAGTTAGACAAGGGGTTGAGCTTTTTTTGGATTTTTAATGTTTGACCTTTTTAGGGTTTTTGATGTGTTTTGGATGTTTTGGATTTTTCCTTTACAATTTTTTGAATGTTTTTGGATTTTAGCTATGTAGGATTTTACAATTTTTTTTGGATTTTCTACTAAGATTTTAAGATTTTTTTTGGATTTTTGATGAGATTTTGAGGCAAACGATACCTAGATCATGATGTTGATGTTATGTTATGGGGTATAAGACATGGATCAAGATTTATTTGAAAACAAGAGTGCAATAACCTGCCCCCAGTGTTTATCAATTCTTCATAATGCAATGGAAAACCAAGATAGGAAATGTATACCCAAAGAGTTTGACAAAGTTTTATCATGCTAGATATGGACTATGGGACTTCACAAGGTAAAATGGTAAAGAGCCTGTCAAAAATTTTCCATGAGTAGAGTTGAAGTATATGCCGAATCTTTGTCAAGATCAAGATAAATGGGAATATCTGGATAAATCTGGATTGGATAGATGGAGGGAACATTAGATTTATCATGACAAGGATGAGATGTTTTTATCTGAGAAGGATCATATAGACACTTGATTCTACTCATGACGCTTGTTTTCCAGGTTTTCATCATAGTATTTTCCCAAAGTGCCACCATAGTGGTTTTCACTGGAGGACAATTTTTATTTTTATTGTTTTCAATCCAAGTTTTCTTTTTTTTTCTTTTATTTTTTTTATTTTTTTTATAATTTTTTCTGGAAATGTTAGCCTCATGTCAAATCACCTAGTGGTATTGATGTGGAGGCCACTATCATAACATGCCAACATAACCCTGCTTAAAGAAGCTGCTTTGCTAAGATGTGAACACTTGAATGCAACCTTGAAGAACTATGACTTGCCTTGTTGGTACCAGAATTAAACTTGTTTAGTGCACACATCGTGACAAAGTGCCTTCAAAATCCTTATGATGAAGAGTAGTTACCAACACACAATCAATGAGATAATTGGATAACATAAATGGAATGGATGGTGATATGTATGGAGAAATATGAGATGGATTGCTCAATAATTTGGAACCCTTGACTCTCCAAACTTGGGATGATGAGTGATGATGGATGGGGATGGAGGTTTTCATGGAATTAGGACCAACCACTGGATATACTTTCTTCCTTGCTTGAGAAGCTTGCTTTTGGATGTGAGGACTCTTTTATGGATACATTTCCCTTTTTTATTTTTCCCCATAGTTTCTTTGACTAATGGAGTTTTGGAGGGATGATTTTATTTATTTTGCTTTGGTATCCATTTGTATTTTCTTTGTCCTTTTTGCTTTACTGCTTCATTTTCTTTGATGATCTTTGCCTTGCTTTGATAGGAATTCTTCTTTTTACGTTGCTCCCAATTTGCATATGAGATGATGTGTGAATGACAACTCATGATATGACTAGTTGTAGCGTTGACTGCATTTTCATCATAAGGATCCTTCATGCCCCATATGTTGATGTTTGTTGTAGACAAGATTTCCCCCAATGTTGTGAAGGTATTATCAGTACCTAATCCTTTGCCCTGATAATGTATCCTTTGATCCATAGCCACTGAATATGACTTGTTGTGAACACATGATATTGGTATGGGTTCTTCCTATTTAGGAATATGGACTATTTTCTCTGATTCTATGAAATTGTTATCTATTGATGTTGCTTCAAAAGATGTTGATGTTGACTCAAAAGATGTCGATGATACACAATCACTATAAGAATCAAGAGTCTCAACCCTTGCTTGCTTTTGAACTATTTGCTTTGATTTGTGACATCATTATTTGTTGATGATTCACAATTACTATAGGAATCAAGAATCTCAATTATTGCTTGCTCTTGTGGAAGAATATCAAGAGTGGGAGACTCTTGTATTGGATGAAGAACGTCTATATTCCCATCAAAAAGAAACATCTCGAGAGTGATATCAAGGATATCTTTGGAGTTAAAAATGGTTTGGAAGATGTCCCTTAGTTCTTGGTGAAACTTTGGGGATACGGGTTCTTGTTCCTAACTCAATTCAGAGTAACTTTCATTATCCTCAAGAGCCTCCTCTTGACATGATCCTTGGGTGGATGATACATCATTGGTAAAATATTATTCGTAACAATTTGTGGGTATGGGTGCAACAAGGGATATTTCTAGCTTGTTTTGAACTTCTTCAACATGCCCAATCATTGAGTCATATGTGGGAGAGAGATCACAATCTGATATCCACTTGATGTCATTACAATATAAAATAGTGCTAAACATTGTTGATGGGTTTGGACTTTGCTTTAAAATAGTATCTTGATACATATCTGATTCCTCATAAATAGTGTAAAAATGTCCCAATGTGGTATCCTAGATATTGTTTGAAGTTGATTCCTTTTTCAAATCTTTTGTTTTTGTATGGTCGGGCATAGGGTTTGTGTAAATTTTTAGATTTTCATTCCTCAATTTTTGATTGACATGAATGTCTCCTTGTTTGATAAGATCTTCTATTAGATGTTTGAGTCTAAAGAAATTTTGTGTGTTATGACCTATGAATCAGTGAAATTCACAAAAATTATCTTCTCTATAACTGCGAGGTTTGACTTGGGCCTCTTGATAGTTGAGAAATATGGGAGTGGATAAGATTAGACTGTATCAACCTCTTTAACACATCCTCCATAGGTTCCCCTAAGGAAGTGAATTGTCATTTTGGAGCACTATTTTTTCTTTGTTGTCCACTTTGAGTGTTTATGGTTTGGATGTTTTCTTGTCTTGGAGCAGTAAAGACCACCTTTGTATCAATAACACCATCACTAGTAACATTCTTGTTCCTGGCCTAAAAGCGGGATTTGTCATTAGAACTAGTGGATGGGTAGTTGTCTCTATATACTCGTGTGTTTCCTTGTGAGATTAGGGCTCTCTCAATGTTAAGGGCTCTAGGGACAAGCTCATTATAAGAGGTAATGCACTGCATTTTCAAGTGGAAGGATAGATTTGGATCTAGATTTGCTATGATAATGCCCACTTGTTGTTCATCGGGAAGAGGCCACTTACTCTTGCTAGCTCTTTTCCTCCATAATTACAAGAAATTTGCAAAAGATTCTCCTTTGTTTTGCTTCAGAGTATACAACTCTTCTAAGCTTACGTCCATGTCAAGATTGAAGGAGAAGTGATCTATGAATTTTTCAATGATTTCTTGAAAAAAATTTATGCTTGGAGGTAACTGTGAAAACCAATCAATGACAGGACCTGTTAAACTTCGTGGGAAGAGGCACATCAAATAAGACTCATTATAGGAAACCTCCATACACATGACATTGAATTATTTAATGTGGTCTATAGGATTTCCCCTCCCTTTGTATTTAATGAATTTGGGGATTTCAAATCCGGGAGGGAATGGTACCATTGCGATGTTTCGATCAAATGGATATGGACATAGATTCTGTGTATGAGGCTTCTTTATCTTTCCCATCTGAAAATACTGAATTTCTTGTGACAATACCTTAAGTTGTGATGCTATATCATCTTGTGGGTTTGGTGGAGGAAGATATGTTGTGATGACGGATGGGTTGCATGTGGGATTCTAAAATGATTAGGTGTTGTATGGTGTATATGGCGGTGTAGGATAAGGTGATGATTTTGTGGGTGTATATGTTCCTAAAGTGTTTGGATTGATGATGTTTTGTTGGGGGTCATAGTAGGAACCTTGTTGTTTTGTGATCAATTATTGTTGTTGGGAATACTATTGGGCTAGTAAGGCTTGTTGTTGTTGCACCACTAAAGTGGCTTGTTGTTGTTGTTGTGCTACTAAGGCTGCTTGTTGTTGTTCCTGTTGTTGTTGTGTTGCTAAGGCTGCTTGATGTTGTTGTTGTGCTACTAAGGTTGCTTGTTGTTGTTACTATTATTGGACTGCTTGATGGTAAGCCTGTCGTGCTTGATGTAAAGCTAAGGCATGTGTTTGCAATGTAGGATTAGGTGATTGTTGGGATATCTGATATGGATTGTCAGTGTTGATGTTTTTAGTGGGTAGCGGATTGTTGATGAGAGGTTGGGAGCTCCCTCAGTTCAACATTCCTTGTAAGATAGTGGATTGAGGTGGAGGAATGTAAGTTTGAGGTCCCATTTGATTTTTCATTGTGAAGGGGACTATGGGAAATGATGAGGATGATGCCATTAGATTTTGCGATGGTAATGACATATTAGGACCTTGAGTCCATTGATTATAAATGTTCCCTTGTTGTATTTAAGGTGTGACCAAGGTATTACCTTGGTTGATGGGATTTGTAACCAAGGTGTTGTTTTGATTTGGGTTGATGATAGATGGGTTTTAAGTGGATGGTGGATTGACTTAAGTAGCTTGGGTAATCACTTGTTTCGATGGCTCGATGGGGTTTCCAAAACCAATTTTCAAGGGTTGAATTTGTGTGAGAATGTTAACTTTCCCTTGTTGTACTACTTAAGGTACTTGGTTCACATTACCTTGTGTAACATTAGGCACACTTGGGGTATTTGTGATGATGGATGAAGATGGTTGTGCTCGAACTGTCAAGGTTGTGCGACGTCATGGAATGTAAGAGTTTTTCCAAATGTTGGTGTCCAACTTGTGTTTTGTGGAAGGTTGTTGGTTAATGAAATGTCATTTTGTGAATACCCAAAGTTTTGTTTGTTCCTAGACATGAAGTGAGACCAAGGTTGGTTCCTAGCCGAGTTGCAAGACTAGATATTAAGGGTTGACTTGGCACAAAGGATGGAATTGGTTGAATCGTAGATGAAGTCAAGCCTTTTGTCAACAATTATGCAACAAAAGATGGGGAAATTAGAGCCATGTTTTCTAAGGCTTGATGTCCATGATTTATTCCCTAGTAAGTCCAAATGGATTGTTTGTGACATCTTCTATCTCCTATGGCCATGATGGCAATGATGGTTGTTGCGATGGGGTAGAATAAATCCTTGGATTGAATTCTTGAGGATTGGGATCACTGATGGTAGATGAGACTTTGGTTTTCTCCATGATTCTATTGTGTTGTGATCTTGTTGTAACCATAGATTTTGGGTCAACGATGGGAGAGGTGTGTTGATATTTGTAATGTTTGAACTCTCTAGTTGACTCAAATCTAGGTAAAACAGATTCTCTAAGTCTATTAGGAGCAATGGTGATAATGGGTAGAAGAAAAGTATGGATGATGTGGGGAGTGATCTTTGTAAATGTTTTGGGACAACACCTTTGACTTTCTCTTGATGTTTTGATGTTAGGATAAGGGATGTTGATGATCTTGCTAATCTTAGGGTAGACTCGTGACCTTCAAGATGAACTAGTTCAAGGATGATAACTAACTTGTCTAAATGCATGGAAATGGACAAATTTCACATACAAAATAGGAAAGCTAGAGTTTGATTTGTTGGATGTTCAAGTCAAAAAGTGTTTGGTGTATTAAATTTTTTTGCAAAGTTTGGTGATGTGAAGTATGGAATTTGATGGAGGGGTGAGTGAAATTTTTGACCCCAATGTTTACCTAGAGTGAACCTTTGTTTTCCAAGACCAAGGTAGTAAGAAACATCCTATACCTCTAAAGTGATGGAACCCTAAGGACTCAATGATTTTGGTAAAATAGGACTCAAATGATTTTGGAAATAGGACCCAATGATTTTGGTAAAGTGAGACTCAATGTTTTTGGATAATGGAACTCAATGATTTGGAGAATAAAATTTGGACTCAATGTTTGGCAATGTTTTTCGCGTCTCAATTTGCTTGTTTTGGGGGAGTCAAAGTTTGAACATACATCAATATGGGGTGTTCATTTGATTTCATCTTGGATTAATGAGGTTATTTTAACCACAAACACTTGTCTTAGTTATGTTTTGAAACTAAATGTTTATGCCAAAAACAACATAACTTTCAGAATTTCCATTTTGTGAAAATCGTGAGATTAAAGCCACAATTGCCTATGTTGTCTTTGGAAAATATGGGTTTGAGATATAAGTCAAGATATTTAGAAATCTCTAAGGATAAAATCCTTAGGAAAAGCAGTAATATCAACGTTAATTTCAACAGATCTCCATATTTAGACCAAAGTGTATGAAATTTTGAGCAAGATAGTGAATGTTTGTTTTTGTATCATTTGGGAACCAAGCAATGTATCTATAGTCATCAAAATTTGACCACTTCCATATGGTCAAACTCATCTCCTTATTCATCCCTTTACTTGCCTATTTCATCCTCTTCGTCGGTATTAATTAAATCACTCATTTAAATCAATATTTCATCATTTGTATAAGGTTCCTAAAGTATTTAATTCAATAATTAAATACTTTTACCTTTTACTTTTTTCCTCTCTAAATTAAATAAATACATCACTTTATTAATTTAGTCATGTGACCTCTTTGAATTTAAGTCATTTTTTAATTCATTTTTTTCTCTCTTATTTTCACATCCTCCATAACCCTCTTCTAATTCAGATTAATTTAATTAATTTGGGATTAGGATGTGCACACATTAATTAAAAAATTAATGTCACATCCTCACATCTTCCAATTTCTCCTTAATCTTTCATTAATCCTCCTAATCATGTGTTTGCACAACTTTAATCAAAGTCATTAGCCACATTTATCATTCCTTTTTAATCAACCTTTTCATTTGCCTTTCTTAGAATTGACCCTCTTTCCCATGTAAATTTAAAATTCACATTTATTCCTCCTAGAATCCCCTTTTTCCATGCATCTTCTAGAATATTTTACTTGTCACATCAAGTCACATGTGGACAAGTGCTTCCCTTTTTGGAACTTTGTTTTGTCCATGGGATTCTTCCAAGCATGTGAATTTTTAATTCACATTTATTTTTCCAACTACTTTCCTCTTCCCCATGGAGATTTTTGAGGAGTACTAAAATTCCTCTCATGTCACTTTCCAACCATTTGGGAACAAGAACTTGCATTTTAAGGAAATATTGTCATCTCCCAATGTACTTTCAAGGCACATATCCTTCTTCCACATCACGTGTGCTTATTCCATCTCACTTACACATCACCACATCCTTAGCCACTTCACCTTCCACATGTCAAGATGTGAGGGCTTGTGAGTCCTCAACTCACCATAGCCCTTCATCTTGGCCTTGTTGGCTTAATCTCAACCATTGCATTCTCTAGAGAATTCAAATTCTTCTATAAATACCCCCTCTTTTCTTTCATTTAGGGACCTTATGCATTTGATACCAAACTCTTGCCATTTTTCCATTTGAAACCATACTTAGCCAATTTGCATATTTTTCCTTCATAATAGCACTTGAATCCATTAATCATCCACTTTCAACCATCTTGCATCCCGTCTTGCATATTTAATCTCATTTGTCATCCAAGGAGCATATACAACATTGAAGATCAAAGGGCCAACCAAGGAACAACTTGAGAAGGTATAATCGTTTCATTTCATCTTCTTTGTTTAAGTTCAACGTTTTTCCCAATCTTGAGGTGTTAGGTGTTCTACGTCGTTTCTTGTATTTTTGTTGTTGTTGCACATTTAAGAACAAGGATTTTCACCTAATCACATTTCTGGCACGCCCAGTTGGACCCACAAATGGGTCTCTTGCTCTCAAGTTTTCTATTATTTCACTATTTGCAGATTCAGGTTACAAAGAGGCGGACCTGCCCTCACAGACAGGCGAACCTACCCATAGAGGAGTGGACCTACCTACCAAGGGGAAAACCTACCCACAAAGGGGAAAACCTACCCATAGAGGGGCAAACCTACCCACCAAGGGGTGAACCTACCTTTATAAAGGAAGATCTACCCTCCATAGAGCCCATAAACAAGTTTTTCTAAATTCCAGCAGAGGGGTAGACCTGCCCTAGTGAAGGGGTGGACCTACCCATAGAGGGGCGGACCCGCCCAAAATAGAGGGGCGGACCTGCCCAAAACAACATTTTCCAAAAGGTAAAAACTGCATTTTAAGCATCGTTTTCTGTTGTTTTGAGTATTTATGATCACCTAACGTGTGTTGTTTGTGTCTGTGTAATGATTTGATTAGTGTTGGTGGAAAATGAAAAATAAATTACTAACAAATTTCTTGTAGGGCCATCCATTTTTAAAGCATTTATCAACTGCTTGTTATCGTTTTTCATTAGTTTAGGCACATAGGTTAACTAGGAGGGGTCAAATTTACATTGTGTATTGTGCTTGTGGTAGGCTATTGACGTATCCAATCCCCTTACACCATTTGGTGATCCTGGGTGACGAGAAATCGTAGCTTACCAAGGCCTTTGAGTCACCCATTTTTGCTTTTTCTTAGGTGACCTGTTTGGGGATTTCATCACCCTAAGGGGCAATCCCAACCACACGTACTAGCGGCATATACAAAGGAGGGAGGCCAAAGTTGTACCCCAATCCAGTCACATCATTATTGGCGAAGCATTAGGATGACATGAAGAGTTGGTCTGAGCCTTTAGTATCTCGCTAAGGTTCCTGACTCACGCTTGTGATGGCTGGTGTTCACGGTTTGGGCCTCACATACTAGGTGTATATCAAGGACTCCCTAGCCACCTTGTTTATCCTAGATAGAGGACTTTGTTGGCCATACCCATTTTACTAATCTTAGGATCGTGCTGCTTGAACTATTTTCTTTGTGCAAAACCAGTGATTTTATGTTCAGTCAAGTCAGCCTTATCCTCTGATTGTTGTTTGCTATGTTTTGGGTCCTTTACCATAGTTTTTGTTGCAAAAATCAAGTTCATATTTGTGCAGAGGGGTGGACTTTCCCTTGCAAAGGGGCAGAATTTTCCTACCAGGGGCAAACTTGCCCTTTGTCTTAGCCCCTTTTCAACCTATTTTTGTCAAATTTGCCCAATTTTTTGTCAAACAGGTGTACCTACCCTAGTAGGGGTGTACCTTCCCTATTAGGGGTGGACCTGCCCTTGGATAGGCATACCTATCTCTTGAATAGTTAGTTTTATCACCTGTTTCATCATTTCGAGCACCCGTTTCATCGTTCTAAGCACTCGTTTCATCATTCTGATCACTCATTTCCTTGTTCCAAACATTCGTACATCTATTTTGAGAATCCATTCCTTGTCCCGAACATTCATCCTCTTCATCCAAACATCCATTTCCTAGTTTCGTGCACCCATTTACCTGTTCCAAACAACTATTTTTGCCCATTTTTCACTGAATAGGTGGACCTGCCCTTGGATGGGCGGACTTGCCCCTGGATAGGTAGACCTGTCCCTTTCAGTTGGGCAGACCTACCCTTGGATGGGCGAACCTTTCCTTGAATAGGCATACCTTCCCTTCAAACAATTATTTTTTGCCCGTTTTCACTGAATAGGCAAACCTGCCCCTTTTCAATTGGGCGGACCTACCCTTGGATGGGTCGAGCTGCCCTTGAATAGGCGTACCTGCCCTTCAAATAACTATTTTCATCCTCCATTTGGTCATTTCAGGTGTTGTTCCTGCGTTCTGACTAATCATTTTCCTGTTCTAAATGACTGTTCACGCATTCTAAGCATTTGTCCCTTGTTTTGAACATCCATTCCCTACTCCAAACATTCATCCCCTCTGTAGACACCTAAAAATGGTCTGGAGAATCTAATTAATTGAATACGACTTATTTGATTAATTAATCTTAAATTCTTCTACTTAGTAAATAAATAGAAATATTTATTTATATTAAGTTCATTTATTAATTCTTCTATTTTTCTCTCCTAAATTAAATAAATAAAATCAAAAACTTTGTTTTATTTAATTATTATCATTTTCATCATATTATTTCTCTCTTAAATAAATAAACAAAATTAAAAACTTTGTTTTATTTAATTGTTATCATTATTTCTTCTATCTTAAAATTAAATACACAATTTAAATAAATTGTGTTATTTAAAATCACATTTCTTCTTAATTAAATAAAGATTGCTAAAAATCTTTTATTTAATTATCATTCTCCTTTTTATTTAATAAAACAAACCCTATAGTTTGATTTGTTAAATTATTTATTCCCCCTTTTTGCTAAATTTAAATAAATTAAAAATATTTAAATTTATGCATAAAATTTGCACTATTCACTCACCAATAAATATTTATTTCTCACCAATCAAATTAATGGCACTGCCATTCATGGGAAAAGCTTTAGGGAAAATTTGCAGGAAGTTCTCTCAACAACCTTCCACCCACCTTCCCTCTTATCTTGCTTGGTGTTTTCATGGGGAGAAACCATTCTCCATGATCAGCTCCTTCTTCTCATCCCATGCCTTTGGATTCTCCAGAGGAAATCACAGCCCCTCATCCCAGTTTCCTGTGCAATTGTGCTGCCATGAAAGCTATAAATATAACTCTTGGGCTACAAGAAAAGGATCCCAATTTATGCAATCTTACTCTGTAGGTTTCCAAAGCATTCAAGCATCCAAACCATCCAGCATTCAAGCATTCATCCAACATCCATCAAGCAGCAATCAAGCATCCATCATTTGCAGTCATGGCTGCCATTAGAATAGAATTTGCACATTTAGATCATATTAGAGTAGAATAATTCATTTCTCATTCTCTAAGTGTCATTTTAATAGTTTAATTAGCTTACAAATCTGAGAGCTAAGTAAATTAGAGAAGTCTTTAGAGTTAGAGAGCAATAGGATAGATTTCTGTAGATTTTGTAGTTTAAATTCATTTAAATTTCTTAATCTTAGATGCAATTATCTTATTTAGAAGTGTAGATGCATAGTTTAGTTCGTTTTTCCCCTTCTACCGCTTACAATTTGGCACCCACCGTGGGGCAATACCCCATATTTTACTAAAATTTTGAAAATTGTGTCGTACAGGAATCGGCGTGAAAGTTTTCGCGGGATCGTGAATTTTTGCAGCGCGCCGGGTTCCTATTCCAGCGCGCCCGGTTACTGTTCCAGCGTGCTCGGTTACTGTTCCAGCACGCCGGGTTCCTGTTCTAGCGTGCTTGATTTCTGTTCCAGCATGCCATCTTTTCATCTTTAAAAGCATTTCTTTCATTTGGATCCGACGCGTCCGCGGCCAGATTTCATTTCTGTCTTTTTGTTTGGTTAAAATTTACCAATCCTAAGATAGAAACAGTTAAAATTTACCAATCCTAGGATAGAAATGGTTAAAACTTACCAATCATAGGATAGAAATGGATTAAAATTTACCAATCCTAGGACAGAAACGTCACATTTCTTTTTGAGGTTTAAAAATTGAACATCATGCTTATCATGGAGCAATATCTCCATTAGAGTAAATCACTTGTCTTTTTGGGTTTTTAAAAAAAGAACAACATTTTGCTGTGTTTGGGTGATGGGTTTATGCTCTCCCCTTTACTGGGTGCATCAAAATACCAGACTCACCATTTACTTTATGCAATTTTAAGCTTTCTTAAAATCTTTAGACAGGCCTGCCGTAGTGGAAAAAAGTACTCACCCTACGGGAACGACCTGAGTGGGGACAGCCAAAAGCCATGGTATTCCAACCCACTTAAAAATTTATGTGAATTTTGGGAAACCCTCTTTCAACAGAAGTGTGCAGGATAACCATCCCCAAAATCTTTGTTTTAAAGATTGGGAGGTCTCTCGAGGGAGTTTATCCATTTGCCGCTCCGGACGAAAACCCTATCTAAGAACCTAGAAATAGAAGCACGCCTGTCAGTTTCCAAACATTGTAATACTCGGCGGTGCAGGGGCGGGGAAGAATCTACCCTCAAGCACTCACCATATAATTGCCAAGGACTGTTTGCTCAGGGGATCCGGTATCCACTTCCGTCACTCTGAGTACGCACCTGGAAAAGACAAAAACACGGGCGCCCTCTAGGGGGTGACATGGCTGTGTGAGTCGACGCAATTCCAAGCTGTGGGCCGTTCGAGTATATAACGATGACCTTTTGTCTATAGGAGTGAGTCTATTTGATGTGTTTTATCTTGTTATCAAACCAGTAAAAACCAAGAAGAATCACTGATTCTTGAGAACATACACCATTTGTTTAGATTCTAGGATTTTTAAATACAACCATTCTATTCTTGATTGCTGTGTTTTCTATCATTAAACTCAGATAAGATCATCACAAAAATCCTTAAAATCAAAGCACTTGTGGATTTCTCATGATTCGAGATTGGGTATCCACCAAGTTTGTCAAGAAATCTCTTGCCAAACGAATCCGAAAACCAAAGAGAACACTTGCATACAAACAACTCCTAAGAAAACAACGATTTATGTATCAAAGCAGGAAAGTTCTACTCCAACATAGGACATTTATTCATAGGTATCACGATTTCTCTAGAGGTTATACGGACGACTACGCCGTAGCTCCCTTAGATTCACAAGCATATTTCCAAAGAAGAGCTCTTAGGCAACACCACAATCACAGTCAGAGAATTCGTCCAGAATACATTCCACAACCGGCCATCCAATATGATACCAGACCAAGTGAGTTTCATAGAATAAGATAATTTTTTTTCTGTCTTAAAACACCTTAAGGTCATAGTTTTAGCACGCCCGGTATCTGTTTTAGCGCGCCCAGTATCTGTTTTAGCGCGCCTGGTTTCTGTTTTAGCGCGCCTGGTCTCTGTTTTAACGCTCCTGGTCTCTGTTTTAGCGCGCCCAGTATCTGTTTTAGTGCGCCCAATCTCTGTTTTAGCGCGCCCGGTCTCTGTTTTAGCGCACCATAAAACCAAAAAAATAGAGAGTTAATAGGACATTTTATCAGTTTGCCCATATTGAATACAAGGTTTTCATCAGTCCACAACATTTTTTTTCACAGTCCAGAACACTTAAGTCACACAAAAGAAAAAGCTTTACCCCTACACCTAGATCTTGCAGCATCTTGCATAAGTGTTATTATCACCAAAATCTGAGATTTTCTGTCAAAGTTTCCCTATCAAGGATTCTATCATCCTTTCATCATGAAACTAGATAAGACGAAATCAGATTTTAAATCAACAACTTTGACACTTATCCAATCAAATCCAAGATCAAAGTCTAGAGTAAAACTTTAAACGTTTGTATGCCTATTTTCACACGAGCAGCGTATCAAAAACAACAAGAACAAGAAAACGAAAGAATAGCAGCCATGGCTGAAGAAAACCCTTGGGGACGATATAGCAACACTGATCCTCTTAGTAACTCGTATGAGAAAGAAATAACTGCAGAGGAAATCGAGAAAGTTCAATAAGACCCTCATTTCCATAAATTTATGGAAAAGATGCTAGAGCAAGATATGGAAAAGTATCTTCTATTATTAGCTGACAAAGGTGCTAAGCTTCCTAAAGACTTTGATGTCAATCAACTCAAGGAAACAACCACACCTAATTCAACTAATATAGAAAATCCAAATCAAATAGATGCTTTGACAAGACAAATCCAACAATTACAATTACAGTTCCAAAATATCCAACAAGGGCCAACAAAGAGATATCTATTACAAGACATTTTCCCTTATCCATTTGACTCAAGCATTAACATGATACCATTTCCAAGGTATTGTGAGTACCCAACATATAACAAATACAATGGGAGAACTGATCTGTTTGACCACGTACGGGAATTTCGAGCTATGAGCATAGAGTTCGCACACGAGGACTCTTACTTACTACGATTATTTCCAAGAAGCTTAGGAAACACTTGCATGGAGTGGTTTTCTAAATTAGAACCTGGAATTCAATCCTTTGAGGAACTAATCAATAGGTTCATAACACACTTCTCATTCAACATCCAACATGGGGTAACCTTAAAAGAACTCTACAACACCAAACAAGCAAAGGGTGAAAAGTTTCTCTCCTTTCTCCAACGATGGAGAAGGCTATTTGCTAAATACCCTAGATCTATTCCTGAAGAGGAGAAGATAGAGATGTTCATTGATAATTTAGTAGATGACATGAATTACATATTGGACTTACAATGCCCATCTACCTTTGAACAAGTTATCGAAAAGGGGCTCAAAATTGAAGAGGCTCTAATCAAAAGAGGAACAATCAAACATTTCACTGAAGGTTCAAACAATAACCATTCCTCTAACAACAACAATGAAAAGCCAAGATTTTGGCAAAAGAACAAGAATATTGATACCATAATCGATACACACGCACCTAAACCAATATTCACCTTGACACCAACCACTACAAACAAACAAAACAATGGTTTTAATGTCAAACAAAGTAGTGATCAAGGAAATAATCAAAACAGTGGAGAAACAAAAGCCCAATCATTCCAACGACCATCCAATAAACAAAAATTCACGCAATTAGGACAATCATTGGAATCAGTCCTCAAAGAACTTTTAAACGAAAAACTCATTCAAGTGCAAGAGGCTAGAAATTGGGACCCTCAAGTCAAACCATAATGGTGGAATGACTTACATTACTATCACTATCATCAAAATAAAGGTCACATGACTGAAAATTGTTGGCAATTAAAACATGCGGTACAAGACCTCATAGATCAAAAGAAAGTATTTGTAGAGGGCCCTCAAACAAACAAAGATCATACAACATTCAAAAATCCTCTACCCAATTATCAGAAAGGAGAATCTTCTTCCGCAAACACCAAAGGTAAAAATGTTGGTTATGTTTATGACGCAACAATCCTTTATTTTTCTGCTGCCAAGGAGGATGAAGAGTTATGCAACCAAATCAATCAGAACAACGACATTACATCTACCAATTTGGTACAACATATGGACAAATCCGAAAACCAAATCAATGTAGTCACACTCAAAGGGAAACAAGAGTACCAACCGGTTAATGCCACAACAAGGGCACAATCCAAAGTTATATTGAAAGGAGCATCAATATCATCCCCATCAGTGGATCCTCCCTCCAATCAATATAATCTCATCGATCAATTGCAGAAAATACCGGCACAAATATCAATCTTGGAACTTTTGAAGATTTCCCCATCACACAAAGAGGTTCTTGAACAAGCTCTTGTATCAACTACGGTACCTAACAATCTGGATGTGTGTCAATTCCAAGCTATGGTGGGACATCTATCTGCACCTCATTGCCTTTCATTTTCCAAACATGATGATGTATCACTCACCCATCCGCATAATTCCGCCCTTCATATTGAAGTCCTTATCCATAAACATTGTGTAAAACGTGTCCTGATAGATGGAGGGGCTGGTTTAAATATTTGTACCTTAAAGCTGATTCGTGCACTAGGATACTCAGATGAAGCCATTGATACAAGAAGAAAAATCACAATCAAAGCATATGATGAAGAAGAAAGATCCTCTAAAGGATTAATCATATTACCCATTCAAGTGGGACCTATTGTCCAAAAAGTGGTTTGCCAAGTCTTAGATAGGGAATTGACATACAACATACTGTTGGGACGCCCTTGGATACATGATCTGCAAGTAGTACCTTCTACCTATCATCAATGCCTGAAATTTCCCGTCAATGGACAGGAGGTAACAATCACAGCAGACTAAAATGACACCCAAGCTTGTCATACATTGAAGACATCTCAGGATACATTCATACCTAACAATAGAGAAGTTGGCACAACAGATAGTGAGCAACAAAAAAGCTTCATTTCAAAGTGGCTTCCAAAACAACAAAAATCACAAGAGATAAGGGTGGCACAATCTAACCCTGCAAATGTTGAAGAACAATTGGCTCCACTCTCACATCAATTCACCAAGGAAGTACAGATAAGTGACAAAGGAATAAGTGAATATGGTGTTGGACACTCATTTCATCTATCGCAAATGTTACCCTCCTTACAAACATATGGACAACCATCTACAAACACTCACAATTCAGAACAATCTACAACAGCATTAGATGGCAGATTTGTAAAAGCTGGGAGCTTAGATGAAGAATCAGAAGATAAGGCCATACTAAATTGGCTTTATAAAGATGAAGAAGCTTTTTCTTCCACAAGTAACATCATAGAGACAAATCAATATGGAAAAGGAAAAACTATTCTGGAGAAGATGGGATATTCAGGACAGGGACCTCTTGGGTTAAGGAAACAAGGCATAACGGAACCAATCCAACCTCTTATGCTCCAACATAAGGATAAAATTGGACTAGGATACACAGAAAAAGTAAGAGCAGAAATCACCAATAAAACTATGGAGTGTATTCTTCAAATAAGAGATAACTCTTAAACAAATTCAAATGAGTATGAGTGGGACAACTTATCAGAGGTTTCCTATGAGGATATTCAAATTGACATTATCAAAAAGTATACTCCCGAACACGAGGAGGGTCAAAGCTCAAGCTTTAATCCTATTGTCTTTGAAACACAAAATTTTGATGACTCAAGTGAAGATGAATGGACATCGATTGAGATAAATGATGTGGAAGAAAATACCTTTGTAGGCCTCGACATAACCACAAACAACCTAGACGACATTTCCGTCCGAGATTTCACAATCGCTGACCTCAACCCATCTAATGATTCGTTGCCTTTACTACATCCCGAGCTTATCGAATGGGAATCCCAACATCCTATTAATCTCCCTATATTTGACAATGATTCCTCCATTATTAACTACCTCTGCTGTGAAGAATCCGATACTTGTTCTACTAATACTTCTTTTAATGATGCTTTTAGGCAGGAGGATGCCACGCCTTCCAGTTGCAAAAATATGAAAGAAAAAAATGGATCTAATGGTGAAAACCATTCTATGGCAGTATTTGATCCTAAAATAGTAAAAATAAAGAACGCATCCAATGGCGAAAACCTCATTGAGGCACCAAAGGATGGAAGTTTTGACATCCTCCCACAACATTACCATGAAAGATCATCAGTATTAATAGAACCCACACAGTCTATTAATATTGGCACAACAGAGAAAGCAAGAATACTACACCTGGCCACATCCATGACAGATACAGAAAAACCAGATTTTATCAAATTATTTGAAGAATGATGCGTCAATTTTGCTTGGTCATACTCTGACATGCCAGGCTTGGACACAGATCTCATTATGCATCACTTATCCTTACCAGCTGGCACTAAACCAGTAAAACAGAAGCTGAGAAAAATGCATCCACATGTTGCATTATTAGTTAAAAATGATTTAAAGAAACTACTGGATGCTGGATTCATCAGATCTATTGATTATGCAGAATGGATATCCAACATTGTACCTGTTTCAAAGCCAGATAACACCATTAGAATATGTACTGATTTTTGGGATTTAAATAAGGCATGTCCAAAGGATGATTTTCCTTTGCCAAACATAGACATGATTGTAGATCTCACAGCTGGTCATCAAATGCTATCACTCATGGATGGATTTTCAGGGTACAATCAAATCAAGATAGCTCCTAAAGACCAAGAGAAGACAACATTTACATGTCCATGGGGCACCTTTTGCTGGAACGTCATTCCTTTTGGGTTAAAGAATGCAGGAGCTATATACTAGCGAGCTATGACAACAATCTTCCATGATATGATGCACACCTTCATGGAGGACTATGTGGATGATATCTTAGCCAAGTCTTACACCAGGGAAGGACATCTAGAGATATTGGCCAAAATATTTGATAGGTTGGAAAAATTCAAAGTCAGATTGAATCCTAAGAAATGTGCCTTTGGAGTAACATCAGTAAAACTCCTAGGATACATAGTTTCTACAAAAGGAATTGAAGTAGATCCAGCAAAAGTCCAAGCCATTATGGAAATGCCACCTCCTAAGAATATCAGTACATTAAGATCTCTACAAGGCCGACTACAGTCCATTAGAAGATTCATCTCTCAACTAGTAGATCAGTGTCATCCATTCAACCATCTTTTGCATAAAAATGTGCCTTTTAAATGGGATGAACAGTGTGAGAGTACTTTCAATCAAATCAAGCATTATCTGATGACACCACCAATCTTGGTACCACCCAGTGAAGACAAGACATTGTTGCTATATATCGCAACAACAGATATTTCTTTAGGAGCCTTGCTAGCACAAGAGGATAAAGAAGGAAAAGAACAGGCAATATACTATATCAGCAGGACACTCAATGGACATGAAGTAAACTACACCTTCATTGAAAAATCATGCTTAGCAGTAATATTTGCAACACAAAAATTATGACATTATATGCTCACTCACACTATCAAGCTCGTTGCAAAAATTGATCCTCTCAAGTATTTACTAAGCAAAGAAGCTTTAACAGGAAGGTTGGCAAAGTGGGTCATGCTCCTCAGTGAGTTTGATATTCAATATGTTGAAAGGCGAGCTATCAAAGGACAAGTCATCGCCGATCAATTAGTAGAAGCTCCATTATCAGATAGTCATCCTATGACCATGGAATTTCCCAATGCAGATATCCTCAACGCTACAACACAACCATGGCAACTCTACTTCGATGGATCCTACACACAACATGGATCAGGGGCAGGAATTCTATTTGTCACACCTCTTGGGCACACAGTCCCGCGATCATACAGGCTTACCTTCCATTGCACTAACGATGTGGCAGAATATGAAGCTTTGATCCTTGGAATTAAAGTGGCTATTGAATGGAAAATCACAGAACTACAGGTGTATGGAGACTCCCAGTTAATCATCTACCAAGTCAA
>VDFB02267068.1:284596-413113 GCA_007258455.2 Sequoia sempervirens | reverse complement strand
GGTTAATCCCCCTTGGTGGATAGCCCCAAGATTGCACTAAGACTAGCAAACAACAACAAAAAAAATTAGAAAACCAATAGAAAAAAAATATTAAATTTAAATTTGCTTACCAAACTTACTTTAGACATACCAAATTGTACTTAGAATACATAGAAGGTGACACCTTGAACACACCAACACAAAATATTATGTGAATATGTCAAATAATTTGTTGGTGCTTGCACTCTACCAATTGCAACTTGTATGACAGGTATGGATCCCTACCATATGGATTTTGTACAGGTGTACGAATGAAATATGGTGATGAACAACAAAAAACCAAAATGATACCCCCGAGACAAAGTCTCCAATTTCCAATTTCAATAATTTTATTGGAAATATTTAGGTTTTTAGGCCTTTTGGACTCGATGACAAGGTCATATTTGGCCCAAAGTTCTCTAAAAATTTAGTTACCTCTTGGATCTAATAACTTTAACCCTACTTGAAACCCTTTAGATATGATAAAACATAACAAAATTTGATGAAATGTTCAAGGAAAACCTGACTTTATTTGATGCCCTAGATTCAACTATGAGGTCTTTGAAACCCCAAATTGTACCTAGAAAAATTTTCAATCCAAAATATGTCCCTTAGATCTAGGAAGGAATCTAAAGTATTGAAGCTCTAATACCATGTAGGAGTTAATGGTGAACTCCCAACACCCTAGGAACAATTGCAAGACCAAAATATCTTCCACAAGAGAGAAAATGGCAAGAATAGATTGCTTGATTATTGATGCATGATTTATTGAATATAAAATATACATATGATGCCTTTCTTATAAAGTCAAGGTTGTGAGATAGGATTAGACATCTTACCATGTGTCTTAATCCTATTCAATGAGACAACTACCTCAACATTATTAAATAACTTAGGATACAAGTATTAAATTCCATGATAAAATAAGATAAGATCACATGACACCTAATAATTCTAGAAAGATTCCTAGGACCTAAATAAGCTTAACATGTAAATAGGAGGTATACTATTGAACTAGATAGGTAAAATACCTATTTACACCAACATATTGTACCATTGAGATAAGTTGTTTACTAGAAGAAAACTAATATTTATAAAGTTGAATAGTCAAGTAAATTGATGTGCAGATTTATGGTGGAACGAATAGTGGTGATAAAGTTGAAAGGAAGATATACATAAAGAAAGATCAAATCTAAATAAAATCTATTCAAAACTCTTCCCAACTACTTATGAATGTCCTCTACACATAATTTAGCCTTGACTTGCCACTCTTTAAGTTTTGGGCTCAAAATATTCTCATAGCTTGGTGCATGAGAATTTTTTCTTTTTCTAAAGAAACATCCTCATAGATCATAGTCTTACACATTTGTTTCTCTCATATAGTAAAGCTAAAAAAATTATACAACTAAATGGTCCTCTTTTTAAATTACTAGTAATCTTATCCAAAGGGATATTTTGAGTTTCCCCTTAATTTGGTTATCTTCCTTCCCTACCTTAACTTGATCAGAGTGATTTTTTTACCTTCTTGCATCCTTTTTATTGGTGTAAAATTTTCTTGACCTTGTGATATCACATATATTTAATAATTTTACATAGTATATTAGGAATACTTAATTTTATTCATCTAACTAGATAGTAATGATATGTGTACCCCTTGACTTGAGGTAGACAAGTGTCCCCACTATCTCATCAACTCTTGATTGATAGTAGTTAGGTTCCACCTCTATTTGGTCAAGACCACATTTTTGGTAGTCTGCCACATTTTTATTAGTCAAATTGATTAATTTTATCCACTAATTAGAAGTTCAACTAATCAACTCATAGTTAGGTTGGGTTAATTGATCCATTGATTGGTAATTAAACTTATGATCACTAGGCATGCCATCTCCTTGAGTCATGCATCTAGGTGCCCTCTCTATATGTACTTCATCCATTTATTTGATGGTTTATTTGGTATATTTGATTTGATACATCAATCAACACAATGATGGGGGACATACCTTAAATACACATTGGACCAACAGTGATAGTTTGATAGTATTGAATTATTTGTAATATACACGGATGTCCTCTTCTTGATTTTTAAGAGGCACAAATGCACTATCCTTTAGTGTTCTTATCCTTCTCACGATAATAGATTTTTGAGGGATCAAAACATAAAAAAAAGGGATAATTACCATTGAAGAACACTTTCACATTTATCCTAGTAGTTATTTTAAACACCAAAAAAAAAATTGTAACTACTTGAACATATGGGAACACAAATGGAACTATCATTTTATAATCTCCCTTTTTTCAATTCTTTGCCTATTGAGTGTAATTTCCCTTTAAATTAAAGTAGGTTAGGCTTTATTGAGATTAATTTTAAAATGATTTTTATTTTTTATATAGATTAGTAGTATCAATTATGACACAAATGAACCAAAATTTAGCACAATTATTGCTTTTCCTAGTAATTTTGTGTTTCTTATATTTAGAATTTTGATACTCTGATTCTACTATACCTAGACTTGTGTTTACTTATAACCAATTTGCATTCATATTTATCTTACAAGTTTACGAGGAGGGAATTTGTGCACTACCTTTAGTTACATACGTTTTGGAGTAGATTCTTAGACCCATGTTCGTCAAAGAGTGGAAAACTCAGTCAAAAATTTAATTACAAGTATAGTGAAACTAATAGTCTTGTGTGGATAGTGTCATTTTGAATAGTAGTGGTAAGGTGGAAACTTCATTGTTTCTTCAAACTCCATCATGGTGCTAGTCTCATCAATTAACTTATGTTAACATTGGATGACCACACAAATCAATCTACCTCTTTGGGACTCCAAGGAATCCTTCCAAGCTATTGTGGCACTCATTACTCCTTATGTATCTCTTCATTGTGTCCCTTTGTCCAATATTTCTAGGAGGGTTGATGCTAGTGTACTTGAATCCACATGATACATACAATATTTAATATATGTTGATAACTTAAAAACCTAGGCCTTGAGCTCTTCATTTTTATTTTCATCTTTCCTCATCCAAACCAAGATAGTTGAAACTATCATTTATAGAGATTTATTCTCTCCGTTTCATTTTTGATGATCCAAGCTCACTCTTTCTTCTACTTGATGAAATACATCCAATTAGTGAGAAAAGGAAGTAGACATTTATGGATGAATTGGATGTAACAATAAGGAAGAGGAGAATGCCAATTTTTATCAAACATTGCAAGACATTACTAGTAAATTTGTTTTCTAAAATTATTTAGATGATTTCCTTTTGAAAATATCCATAGGAAATCTAATTAGCTCTATTGTATATGATATTTTAACCCTTGAATTTGTATAAAATGGTGTTATTTTATGACCATGATACACCAAATAGATGAAACTTTGATTTCCAATGCCTAATTTTTTTTAGTGTGGCTACCTTAGACAACAATGATTAATTATAAAATCATTAATAGACCATAGGATAAGCTCATATTAATAACACTAGAGTTGAAGGTTCCCTTTGGGAAAAGAACCAAATAAAAATTAAATGAACAATAGCACTTAATACCTCCAAATGCTAAATTAACAATTCATTTATTACAAAATTATTAAAAAAATCATATTTTTTATTGAGAAGATTCATGATCTTTTACAAAAAATAACCCTACACTTTGAAGGACATTATAGTGATTTCTTCTAATATGGAATCACCATAATGATTTGTAATAGTTTATTTTGGTGTACCATTGAGTATCATAATTTGTTTAGTAGAAGAAAAATAATATTTCTAAGTTGAATAGTCAAGTAAATTGATGTGTACATTTATAGTGGACCATAGTGTTAGTGAAGTTGAAATAAATTTCTACATCAAGAAATATTGTTGGCAGGACAAGGGTGACAACAAAAATATACTGCAACCTACCGAAAGAGGTCTGTGGTACTAGAAAAGGCACTAGCTATAGTTAGGAGTCATGAGTCATGTCCCTTCAAGGGAATACATGTATATATGTGATGCAAATAGATAAGATAGATAAGAAGGATGGGAATGAGATAGAATTATAGAGAACCATATACCAGAGTAGAGACTAAGACCTACTTTTTGTACCTATTATGATATAATACAAAGGAGTTATAAGAAAATACATATGTTTGATGGATATATGAGTATTTTCTTTTGATATTATGATGTTATATGATATGTATGCCTTCTAGATTCTTATCACGCATGCTTGTTTCTCTTACTGTATCCTTTGGGGTATAAATAAACTACACAAGGAGTGTTGGGGTACACATATTTGGATTGTAATTTCCCCATTTCTCTTGCCATCATTAGTTTCATTGTCGAGACCTTGGAGAGAGAAGTAAAGAAATTAGAAGCATAAAAGAAGAAGGAAAATTTTGTAGAAAATTAATTTTTCGTTAGACCCTAACGACCACCTCTATGAGAGGGGGGTAGTGTTGAGGGTGATTTTAGTCACACAAAATGTGCTAGGCAATAAGGGTTTATTGTCTCTCTTGAAAAGTAGAGAAACTACTCCAAGGTTCCTTTGTAGTCAAGTCTTGACCGTTTTGGATAGTGCAGTTGTAAGATCAATGTAGTTTCATGAGGGGATCTATATTTTAACTTCTTGGAAATGGCATGCAACTTAAAATAATAGATCTAACAATTTAATAAATGCATTGCATGTTTAGATCTATAGCAGATTTACAATAATTCGATTCTCTTTCAATAATTCCAAACTTGATTTTAAATAAAATTAAAAAGATAGAAAGGGTAACAAGAAGTAATGTAAAGGTTGTGAATGTGGATAGAAAGGGTGTAAATTAAAGGTTGTAAAGTGGATAGAAAGGGTGTAATGTGGATAGTAATGTAAATGTTGTAAAGTAATAGAAAGGGTGTGAATTCGGTTGTTGAGATTGAGAGGTCAGTGCGCAAAATTAAGGTTCCTAAGGATGGTAATAACGAGAAGGAGGTTCGCTTGAATGAGGATACTAGGGTTTCTCTAGAGGAGGTGGTTGTTGATAGGGATTATTTTAATTGTAATAGGGAGGACCTACCTAATGTGCTTGGTTTGGAAAAAGATGTTTCTTTAATTTTTTCCAGGTTGTTTAAATGGGCTTTTAATGAACTGAACCTTACTAATGTAAAGGTTCAATCTCTAATAAATAATGTTGGGGGGTCCTCTTCCTCTAAGGAGGTTTCTATCCAAGACCAAGTTAATCTTTTGGTGGATGCTCTAAAAATTGTTACAGATGAAATGTTAAAGATGAAGAAAGACTTTGAATTTAGAATTGCAGTCCTTGAAGACAAATGGAAAGAGCCTACTAGAATTTGGAAAAGGTAGTTGATGTTAGTAAGACCTAAATGTGTAATGAAGTTGAGGGATTGCAATTTCTGAATGAGAAAGCTAAACATTGGATGGGAGGTTCCTCTGGTTTGAAAGAAGCTACAAGTAGTATGGTGGATCTCCCAAGTACTCAGAATGATGGAAACTATGAGAAAGGTCCTCGCACTCAAACTTGTAACAAGACAAAAATAAGATTGGGATCCCTGCCAAGGAGGTGTCTGAGGTTACGGATATCCATCAAAAGATCATTGTTAGTGATTTGAAAGTGGCTAATATTTTGAAGAACCTATAGTTGTTTGTTGTTTCTATCTCACTTTTTTGCTTGTTGATGGCTTGGTTTTTGCTTATGGTTGGCTTCTTCATTTGGTTTTGTTTATCTTCTAAGCAATGGTTCTTTTTGTAAAGGGTTTTGAGGCCCCTTCAAAACCTGCTTTACCTATAATAAGAAAACAATAAGTAATGTATAGGAAATTTAAACTAATTGGACAATGACAAGAATCATTTCATTCATCATTTATGTGTGTTTAAGAAATATTTCCAAACCACCATTACAACAAATAGTATTTAAAACATTTACCAACAACAACAATGCAATCTTCAAAGGAAATAATTCACCACATAATATTTTTAGATTTCATACAATCAAAATGATGTCGAGCATGCACAGATTTGGGAAAAAATCCTACTTAAGTCCACCATTACCAATGAAATATTACTAATTTGACAATTTAGATTGGAATAAAATATTCATACCATCATCATGAGACCAAATCAAGATGCATGCAATAGGCGTAACCCTTTGATTGAGTCAATAATTCATGAAGTTAGTAGGCAATTCCACGTTGAGATTGTATTGTTTATTGCAAAAAATTACATCGAAATTGGATCCTTAGAAATGATCTAGAATCAAACATTTATAGAAAAATAAGTTCCTAAAACTGTGGATCCGATAAAAAAGATAACTGGAAGTACCTCTAGCGCTTGAGTTTTTTAACTAAAATCAAATTGTAAATCAAAACTTTAGAATGAAATATAACTGAACTGGGCACCCTAGTTACATCGAGTCTTTTTGCTAGATTTAAGGAATGCATGAAATAACTAAAAATTAAATTGAAGTAAACTAAATTCCACGAGTAGCTTCATAATTTCATCACCTTTTTCCTCTTGCACATGATATATGCTCTATTCTCATAAGAATTATCACGCCTATCTTTGACATCTTCCAACCAATGCCCACCTGTGTAACTTTCCCTTGCAATTACAATAGCTTTCAGGAAATCCTTCATCGATGTTTCCTTTATTCTTTACAAAGTCCCTTGGTGGCGTATCTCTTGCACAAAAAAAATGTGTTACTGGCACTTATCTTAGAGGAAAGCAAAATCTTTAGAAAGAAAGTTATATTGATCAAGATACATTCCATATTTGTAAAATAACGATTCATTAAAAGAAAGTTGAAGATCACGTGAATTTTCAAGGGTCGGGCCTCAAGCCTCCCACTTACCCTTTACCATTAGCATATACCCTTAATATTTCATGCTTCCATTATTAAAATCCTTCAAGTATTGGGGATCGAGGTTTCCCTATACTATATACCTATAATTTATGAAATTTTGTTGCTAAGTTTTAAAAGCTTCTCAGGTATCGAATATCGGAGATATCCTTTACCCTCTCATTAATAAAGTCTTCTTGAGGATATGCTTCATATTTTGATCGGGTGTCAAGGATCGAAGATCCTCATTACCCCTTACCTCCTTATAGGCAATGGTATTTGTTAAGTAGTATCTCTGACTTGCAAAGTTCGAAAGGACTTTAGGGATTGAAGTTTAACTTTTCAATTCACTCCTTGCCACCCCTTTTACAACTATTAATCATCTTCACTTTATATTTTAAAATTTAGCCTTTAAACATAAAACATGCATCTATTCTTATAATATTTAAAAGAAAGCAATCCAAAATGTTGAGAATCAGGGATAACCCTTACCCTTTGCACCTCTATAAGCAATGGGTAAGAGGAATCAATGATACCCGATGTTCAAAGGGTGATGCAAAGGGAGATATTTTTGGTTAAGTTTTTACTAGCATAATCAGGGGTATCAGGTATCCTATACTTGTCAGTGAAATCTCCCAAGGGATATTAGTGTTTGATTGGGTATCAAGGATTGGGGGTCCCCTTTACCCCTTACCCTATCATTATCGGCACTGTGTAAACAATACTCTCGACTCATGAAGTCTGAAATCTTTAAGGCTATTGAGAGTCGAGCATTGGGTCTACCATCTATCATTTATTCTTAAGAGTTTAGCATGTGGTAAGAAAAATCCTTGAAGCCCGAAGATCATTGTTTTGCAACTTGATTTGATTGTTCAAATATCCTTTAAGAGCGTGTTTCATAAAACCATTCATTTTACTAAGGAAAAGATGAATTTTTCATGGTTATGGGGACTAGGTTTTAGAGCTTCACTATACATTTTCTTAGTTACTTTTGTGAAATCAGTAAGCAGAAACTTTGATACCTAGATCCTGACAAGGACCTCAAGTTTTAATCATGCTAAGGAAAATACAAACCTTAGTGGGGTAGAGACATGGCGAGGAGAAGTTGGGAGTTGGGCCTAACAAGGAAGGTATAAGGGAAGCTCGATGCTCGATCTCTGAAAACAAATAGAGAAAGGAAAAATAAAAACCAAAGGAAAGGAAAGAAGAATAAGGGAAGGGATGAGAAAGACTACATCACTCAAAGCCTAGAAAAGGGGGTCCCCATTTTGTAAAAATAAAAAAAGGGTGTGAGTGTGAAGGCACAACAAATAGTAACCAAAGAACAAGATGCTCGCAGAGTATTTTCGTCTTCAAAAAATTTCAAATAGGCTTGAACTCAAAGGTGTCACAAATTAAACGCTAAACAACAGAGTAAAAATGTATCAAATTATTCAACCAATTTTACCCTTTACAAAAGTTTTCATGGATTTCAAAGTGTTTACATGTGATTAATCCTTTCAGAAAGGAAGGATCATTGAAATATAATAACCAATAGATCAAGACCATTTATTTGATCTTTCCTTTCTTCTAACTACTTTGTTACACTTTTTTTTCTCTTTTTTTTAGAACTGTAGTTGGTGTAACCTGGGCATAGCTCCACTACTAGCCAGGAATCCATAGCCCCAATGGAGATACCTTTGATTCCCTCAAACCTAGCTATATTGCCAGTTAGTCGTCCATAGCCCTGGAAGAGGTTATTTCAATAACCCTTTTCACTAATCCATTTTTCATCATTTTTTATTTTCGAGTTATCACTTGGTGTTGGGTTGGGAATCACGGTGGTCACTAAGAAAGACACCATCCTTTTGATTTTCTTGAGCCTGTAGATTACTAACCTTCATTTCTACTTATAATCATGATTCTTTAGTATTTGTAAGTGTTGAGATCCAAGCAATAATATTCCAAGATGAATTGGGTTCTTACGTTAGACAATCATGACTCCAAAGTTTAAAATTGAATTAGTAAGCTTTGAACCTAAACAAGGAAAAAATATGAAAACAGAAATACCATGGGCATCCTATTCATGGTTGACATTTGGATCAGTAACATTCATGAAAACAACAAACAAATAAGGGAAGAACGAGGGAAAAAATGATAAAAGAAAGTGAGACAACAAAAATAGGAAACAAAAACAAAAAACCCCCAAAAAAAACAACACATAGAGACACAAAGAAGGAGAACAAAATAGAATCTCAACAAAACAAAAAAGAAACTGATGATAAACACAAAAATAAAGAAAAAACAACTAAACTACATCAAAACCTAACTCCCTAATCCTAAACCAATAGCGTTGGGCATGGGGAATAAGGTCAGTGCAAAAAAAATGCCAACCAAACCTATAGTATAGGTACATAGTGTGACCACAGTCATAGTATAGGATAAATACACCAAATCCATATGAATTTGAGGCATATTTAATCCACTAAGCCATGACCCCAATACGATATTCGAAATAAAAAAGAAACTAAATAACCATTAAACTAACATGAAAAAAAACATGAAAATATAAAGGAAATCTATTCTAAGATCTCAAATCTTATCCCATTGGTGGAGTGGTGTTGCATTGATGTGGAATGGTGACCCTTTCCCAATCCCTTGGATAATATGAGCTTTCTCCAATCGATTTTATTGAAAAAAATTGATGAAACTAATGAGATATGTGTGAAACATGATGCAAAACTAGTTTAACATGATAAAGATGAGTTCTAAATGCTAAGATGCTTTATGATAATGGATGCAAGCTACGATAAATGGAAACAAAGTTCAAAGATGAAATCCATGGATGCAAACTATGCTAAAATGTATGCAAGTTAATCTAAAATGGAAGCCATTAATGGATGCTTAAGCTAATATAGATGAATATTAAACTAAAATGCTAAAAAGTGCTCAATATGGATGCAAATGAGTATGAATTTCAACAACATAACTTTTCTATCAAAAGATGGATCCATTTCTTTCCAAATGGTGATGTATTTATACAAAAGAAAATGAAAAATCAAGGCCTCATATCGATTTGGTCAATCAATGGTCAAGATGAAAAGGAGGGTGAAACATGGATCAAGGATTCTCATCAATGCATGAGAATCAAAGATCGCATGGATCAAGGAAAGATCAAGGGATAAGAATGATTCAAACACACTTTGTAACAACTTTGAAAGTTTGTTACAAAGTTTGTTAGGAAAGAATATTCCAGTTTTGGACCTAAATAGGAGAATATTCCTTTGGAATATTCCCTATGCAAGTGGATTGGAGGGGAAATTAGCAATTTAGTAATTAAAACTAAATTTGAATGTGCAAGATGAGGAATAATAAGATATCCATTAAATAATTAACTTATTTAATGAAAAAGGGGTTGTGATATTTAATTAAATAAGAGGAGATAAAGGCAAGATTTTAAATTAAATAATTTGAATTATTCAATTAAACTAGATGAAATGTTAGCGTGAGAGGGGTTGAATTAACCCAATTAGGTCAATTATATTAATAGATGAAAATGAAGCATTTAATTAAATAACTAGGTTAATTTAATCAAATAGGCGAAAAGAGGATGAATTTTAGGATGAAATGAAGTTAATGATCAAATTCAAGTGTACAGTATCATTCAGGACATTTTTAAGTGTACACATAGCAACAGTCTAATGCTACAGAAAAATAAATAGTTCCACCAAAGAAATATTAAAAAGCCCGAAAATAAATAATTCTTGTCCGATTTAAAAAATAAACCCACAGAAAATATTTTTTTCTACTAAATTAAAATGTCATACCACTTGTACCCAGGGGGTTGTATGACCTACCTGGGTAAAATAAAATTGCCTCAAAAACACCTAACACCGAACATAGGTGTATTTTATATCAAACTTCATCTCTTAGGCCTTCTGAACATGATGGTGAGGTTGATTTGGGCTTAAAGTGTACTAAAAGCTCAACTACCTTTGAATCTTGAAATCTTCAAACCCTTGTAAAGTTTTGGCAAAAAATGTCAGATTTAGACGAAACAAAAGTTGATCTTGACCTTCCCAGTCACCCTGGACTAAAAAATGAGCTCATATATTTCCTCCAACACAAACAAAAAATGACCTTCAATGAAAACCCACATAGAGAAACCCTCCAAATCTGGTATTTTTTTCAAGTTTTTCTAATTCCTAGGTTCACCATATGGTGCAATGGATGAGTGTACTCAAGCTTACTAAAAATAACCAAGATATCTCACTAGAAATAGCTCAACTCTTAGATTTGAGAAGGGTTTTTCAAGGCTTGGCTGTGATACCATGTAAGAGCTAAAGATTAGCTCTATACCCAAGACCACCTACAAAAATAATAGATTCCTTCCACAAGAGGGTATGTAAGAATATGAGCTTGCTTGATATTGAGACCTATCAATATGATGATGAGGTATGAAGTGTGTTACAAATTAGTACAATGACCTTGCTTATATAGGCAAGGTGAGGAATAAGATTAAAAATGATTGTTACATGTGTCTTAATCCTATGAAATGAGATAACTAACAACCTAACAACCTAGGAATCAAGCATTAAAAGCTAGAAAGATAAGATGTAGACATGCCAACTATGACTTCTAGAAGGAATCCTATATCCTAAGTAAACTTAACATGTGAATAAATCCCATAAGTCCCTAGTAAGATAAATTACTAGGTAGAAGACATTCACACCAACAAGATACACTAAATCTTGGATGGAAGGAAGAAATTTTTTGACAAACAAGTTTTGTAGCTCATCATAAAAAAAATTATAATTCATATTGACAAACAAGGATTGAAATTGTATAACATTATCATGAATAGACTTATTGTGTACTTGTTTATAGCCAACCAAATAAGTAGTGACCTTGAGATGAATCTTGGCATGAATTATGTTAGAAAAATAAACATGCAATCTCAAGATATGGTGAATAGAACCATGTGGTAATGAATATAGCTAGTGAAGTGTACAATTATTTAATGTACATAGAAGCAATTTAGCAAATGATCATTGTACATACAATCAAAACAAGTGGTATTGAAGTATCTAAGATTATTCTTAAATTTCCATTACCATTATACAATTCAAAATATGTAACCATAAAATATAGGAAATGGATATTCCAAAACATACTAAGTAATAGAATTATGACTATTTTTACTAGTAATGTCTTTATTTGTACTTAAAGGAAAGGTTCTCACTATAATTTGAGCATCATCAAGCCTTTTTTATGATAATAGAAAGGGTGAATTGGGTGATTTTGGAGGTATGGATAGGAGAGTAAGTTGTAATTAGTGGATTATAGATAAGTTGATAGTATGAGGATGAGGAGGAGTGTGAGAGGATATAATGGGGTGATGATGTATGTAGTAAGTAGGGAAAAGGAGGGTAGAAGTGGTCATGGTGGGAGGAATGTAAGCTAGGTTGGATTGATGGGATGTGAATAGAAAAGGAGTAGTAAGGGGACAAGTGGAGTATGAAAAGGAAAAGGTGGGGAATTATCTTTGGGAGATAACAATGGAAGAGAAATCTTGCGAATTGGAAAGGAAGGAGGAATCATGAAGAGAGCTTGAAGCATTTATCCTTTGTCCTACGTCTTCAAGGACTTACATTTTTGTAAGATTTAGATATAAGTATGTTATGAATATCTTTACCTAGATCTAAAGGATCGGTGTCATCATAGAGTTAGAAAACTCCTCTTTAAACATGTGGGTCATATTAGCAATATCCATCTTATCTATATTTACAATATAGGTCTCATGATCAAAAGAATATTCTAAATTTAAATAAATTGGTGTATTTAGATTTTTTACTATAGCAACCTCACTTTGATCCATGCCCATAATGGGATTAAGTCAGCAATTTTATGTAAGTGGAAGATTGTAGCTTGGTTGATGTTTTGACATACAACCAATGATGGATCAAAAGAAAAAAAAGCAATGCAAGCACAAATATTTTACAACCTAAATTAAAGATGGGAAAATAATAAATAATAAATGAAAAAAGACCCAAAACCCTAAGGTAGCACTAGAGGGAATTGAAGATTAGGTTCACAAAAATGCAGGGTAAATAAAGGCTCCCTATAAATAATAATTTAGGTCCAATGTCTAATAAATCATAAGAAAAGAATTTAACAATCAAACCTAGGTTATTATAAGTTGAGATTGATAAATATAAATGAGAGGTTAGAAGGTGCTTGAGGTTTGCCAATGTTGAGTATCAATGTTGTGAATTTGGCTATGAAGAAGTGCTTGACAATCAAATATAGAATTATGGTATCAAATCTAAGTTGGAGACTATGTCATTGATTTGTCTTTAATATTTGTTGTCTTTAAACATAACCAAATGAAATTTTATCCTAGTTGAGCATAATTTTTTAGTAGTTGTATTCCTCTAAATCCTTTACACCTACAATGGTACATACTTGTTGAACCTAGTGGTGTTAAAAACACATTGGCAAGTCTACCCTAAGAGAATTAAAGTGTGAAACTTCCTTGACACTCAATCAGACCCCTTCATTGTTTTCACAAGATTCATAGATATAAAAGACACAAATACAATATGCTTATATGAAGAATTTTTCGAGAAAACTACTAATGCAATTAAGATTACTCTCGATATGATATGATATCTTTCAAGATGCTTTTCAAATACAATTTCAAGATTAGCTCTAGTGTCATAAGGCTTGTCTTCAATATGACATCCTAAGTGCTAAATCTATTTTTTTTGACACACAAGTCAATAGACAATAATCTAATTTAGATAAATTTGAGATGAGTGAAAAAAAAACTTGGGTTAAGACATGATCATATGTGTTGTTATGTTAAGAAAAAAATATTACACCTATGATCTACTCTAATTAAAAAAAAAAAAAAAAAACTAGTATAATTAAAATGACTTCAAACTATTAAAACTAACATAAATATTGATAGATTTTCTAAATTTAATAAAATGAAAAACAAATTAAATACATATTATATCTATAACTTTTTAAAACCAAAATAAATATAACATTAAAAAATTGAAACATAAAATATACATTTTTTCTCTTGCATATCTATTTTGAAGATATTTACTTCATTAGTTATAATTATAAACAATTATAAAATGGACCCTTAAGATAATGTTGCAATTTGCAGCCCTTTCTTATTGAATACGTAATAGAGGTTGAGTTGGGCAAATACTTTACTTCCCCAACCGACAAAAGTTACCCAAACGGGCCAAGTTTGGCCAAATATCCCACGTCACTAACCAACTTAGTGAAAGGGAACCAATTAAGAATATTCTCAAAATTTTGGTTTTTGGTAGGAATAACTTGTGGGGAACCATTACAAGAGCTACAATTTCAAAAGATTTTAAAATAAGGTTTTGTATTGTCCTTACAAGAAAGGAGTGGGGTGAGGGATTTTTTAGATAAATATATTTTATATGAAGTATAAAGTATATCAATGGATACAAAAACATAAGGCTATTCACATATTTCATGAATGATATATGAAGTATAAATTATATTAATACATACAAAAACATAATGTTGTTCACATATTTCATGAATGGCATATTTTTTAATTGTGGAATTAGTTTTTTAAAAGTTCATAGAAAAGATTATTAATATAAAAATTTATTTATTTTATTTGATTTATATGTTTTTTAATGAGGAATGGTGGATTTGATTTAGAGCTATTAATTATAATTATAATATATTATATTCAAATATTGTAATGAAAAATTAAGTGTTGTTTTTAGTTTTTAGATTTTTTTTGTATTTATTGTGATATTCTTTAAGTTGTCACGTATGTGTTTCTTTTAAATGATTTCATTCTTTGACAACTCAACAATTGTTGACATTATTTTGGTGGCAATTAACAATGGTACCCCCACTGAAACAATTCAAGAAGTTTGGTTCCAAGGTGTTTCAAGAGGTGTGTCCCTTGAAAGATACCCCCTAAAAGCATGCTCAAATATTAGGTCAATAGGAATTGAATTTTGCGTGGAATTTTCCTTCAAGTTATGCATAACCTTTTTCTAAAGGTTTCTTTCTTTCTCTTTTTTTTGAAGCCAACCATGTTGAGGGTATTCTTAGTTTTGGCCCTTAACATGTTTGTTCTTTGTTTCTTTTTAAACCCTGGACACAATATTTTGTCATCTCCAACAATAAGACTCTTTTGGTCCTTGTCTAGGTTGAGTTATGTGAGTTACCCATGCCATGCTAGAGTTCTTTGAGTCAAATAGCTTCATCTTAGGTTTTGTGATTTATGGATTAAGATTGCTTTCAATCAATCAAAAAAGTATTCCCTTATGTGTTAAATGGATTCTCGAGGCCCTTGAGGGAAATGAAGCCTAGAAAATTCTCACTAGGCATTTTATCAATTCAAGTGTTCCTTTTGGGCAACAAGATTAGAAAGTCCTCAATCTTGGTACTCTCCTCACCATAATGGAGCCAATTTAGATTCAAGGAAATTTTGTTAAATTAAGAGCATTTTAAATCTTGGGAAGCTACTAAGCCTTGGATTCTTTGGGTGGCAAATAATTTCTACAATGGCCTTTCAATCAACTAGTAGCCTATTTGGTGGTCTCATGTTCTATCTTGTCAAAACCACCCTTTGGCTAAGGTGATATGGATCCGTACCTTCATAATTTTCAAATGAGGCATTAGAGTGCTACTAGATCTCATTAATAGAGCTACCAAGAATGTTCTTTCTTGTCTTAAAATAAAAATGAAATTTAGGCTATCTAATCAAGTCCAAGACACTTTTCAAACTATTATTGATATTTATCCTCCTTAAGTGATTCACAAAATTAGGTTGAAATCATTAAATCCTTGGTGGAAATATTAGATATGCTATCTGAACACATGTCATGTTATAATCATAATCCTCATAAAATATATTTGTGGCTTTGTCCTCACCTTCATATGATTTATCAACTAAATCATTGTTGGTAGCTTCATTATTCTCTTGATACTTGGCATCACCAATTTTAGTCTATATAGTCAACTATTCTTGAACTTAAATTTCCCATTTGGTATGGTGCATGCTTTATCAAGGCCTTCCACTTAGTTCTTGTTTAACTCATCCAAGACTTCTTAATCCCCATACTCCATTTTATGGATAGTTTGAGACTCTCATGTTGAACAACTAGAATACTAAGAGGGGGGGTGAATCAATATTCCTTAAAATTCATTATCTTAAAAGTGCATTCAAAGCATCTCAATGAACTTGCATAAATTGAAAGGAACAATTAAAGCATGCATCACAATAATCAACACAAGGACACCATATTTATGTGGAAAACCCTTGAAAGGGAAAAACCACAATGAAGATTAGCTCACAATGTATCATAACTGGTTACAATAGATTACAGGAGGTTCACTGCCTAAAGGGATCACTTCCTAGAGGACTCACTGTCTAGAAAATATGAGGTCTTGTTGTCGAAGGAAGATCACTTCTTCTAGAATTACAGAAGATATGCAAAAGGATGACTCGTTGCTAGAATTTGAATTGCTTACAATGCATCTGTTATATGCTAAAGATACAGTTCCAGTCAGACTTAGAAAATTGACTTTACACACCTCATTCCTCACAGTCACAAGATCACCACTATCACATTTCATACTTCACTACACACCTCATCATACCATCAATGAATTGACCTTCTATATATGTATATATTTTGCAAACAATCATATCATCAATTAGGTCGTCCTAATTAGATGAAATGTGTGACCTCATAACCTATCGAATCAAAACTCCATCATATATATCTGCAGAAGTAACCAAAGCATGTTCTTCACCAAGATAGGTCAGAATGACCTATAGATACTCCTATGATTCTGCTCCATACACAATTTAGTCCTGCACAACCCCAAAACCCTTAGGTCAGCACTGCACAACAAAAATGGTGAAGCAACAACTAAATGAACCAATTGTTCATCC
The DNA here is from genome assembly GCA_007258455.2 of Sequoia sempervirens. NCBI lineage: Eukaryota > Viridiplantae > Streptophyta > Pinopsida > Cupressales > Cupressaceae > Sequoia > Sequoia sempervirens. The sequence continues at coordinate 396,325 of VDFB02267068.1, read as the reverse complement.
AAAAACTTGACATGCAGACCACCAAACCACTTGACACTCAGAGTGCACACATATTTGACATCTTTAATCACTTCCTAAAATCTGCACAACATAATGATCATCTAAGGTGGAATATGCAAATTCCAACATGAACTCTACAACTATAACTATGTCTCTACTTAGTCTGATACTCTCTCATCAATATCTTTCACTACGAAGATAAAAAAGCCTACAACTTTGGATATTGAATCCTTCAATACGTACCATTATCACCTCAAAACCACATGATAGGATATTGAAGTGTGGAGCAATGCGGACCACAAAACTATTCTCTACTACATCACTATCTCAGTTTGGGACTTAGCCAATTTCCCAAAAACACTTGGTATTCTTTGGACTATATACATATTGATGAACCATCACTTCTACAATGGGTTGGCATCAATGACAACACCATACATCATCATGCTCATGTTTCCAACAATCTCCCCCTTTGTTATTGATGGCAACACACTTCTTTGCTTCACTCCCCCTTTGACATCAAGGGAAAAGGGTAGTAACTCTGCATTACATCCCCTTACTAGTATATCTACATGAGAATAGCTCCCCCTATCTATGTTATCCATCACAAAAAATACAAAATTGTACTACAACACCATCTACTAACTTTGCAAATGTACATTGAGATCAAAAATTGACTATACAATTAAAAAATGTACACCTTAACTAGATGAGGGTAATATACCCTGATATGATGCCTTTGATTTTGCACAACCTTCTTTGCATTGGCCAAAACTCTAGTAAATATGTAAGCCTTACACTTACCATATCTCGAAGCTGACTATGCTGCTTTATCATTTTCTCTTTTTGTTCATGTAGTAAAAAGAATTGATCGTGTATATTTTCAATGACCACTCTAGTTGCTCTATTCCCATCATTCACTGGATCATACACACTAGACGCCTAAGCAATTTGAGACTCAATTGAGTCCATTTGATCCTTTATGCTCTTTGTAGACGCTAGCCATATCAAACAAAATTGAAAAAATAGTTTAGCTTCCTCCAAACACTTTTGAACATCCTTCAAGTTTCCTTGCAACTTGGTATGAGCATTAGCACACTTATTTGAGGCATCAACTAGCCTCTTATCATTCAAATTGTTTGCTACAAGTCCTTCTTTGTCTTCTCTTCCAAACCACCAAAGTACTTCTGAAAAGAATCTAGCAACGATAATTGTTGTACATTTGATAAAGAAGTATCAATGGATATTCCAAGAATTCCTTCTTGCAACACCTTGACATCTTCATCAACCAACTTTGTGCTCTTCTGGTGAGTTTGAAGTATCTCCTTTCTTGTGGAGGCATGAAAAAAATCACCAAGTTGCAACTTATGGAGAGGAGAGATCCTATCCATATCCACTTGACCTTATTGCATAGGAATTTGTAACAATTGTGTAGACACTAGTGGTTGAAACTACAATTGCATATCTAGAAGATCTTTGAATCACCAAAGGGTTCAAATGATTCACAACCTATATTTTTACTTGATTTTTTTTGTGATTTTAGAATAAAATTGTACGAATTTAATGCTAGGGGGGTCTACGACTCTCTTGGTAAAAAAAATTGCCTCAACGGATCCCGACATCGAATATGGGAAATTTTATGTCAAAACTTGTCTCCTCAACCTCTTGAACGCAATGGAAAGGTCCTTTTTGGCCGAAAATGCTCTTGCAAACACCTGTTCGCCAAATCTAAGCTTCAAACCCCTGTTTGCAACTATGTCAAACGATCTCCAAAGCAAATGAAACGAAAGCCAATATTGACTTTCTCTAGCCTCCTAGATGTGTTGGAATAGTAAAAAAATATTGCTAGTATAACCAAAAATCCTACAATCACCTATATCTCACAAAACACATATGCAATATGAAGAGGTTATTAGATCTTTGCAAACCCTTTCTGATTCTCTAGATCATTCAAAACATGAGAGAATAACATACAAGAATTTACAAGATTTTACATGAAAACCTCAATCTCTCAATTAGGAATCTAAGAACTTCGATTTCTCAAAACAAAAGCTTTGATACCATGTTAGAAATTTGAAATATATTGAATAACCCAAGGAACTTTTTATGATAAATTGAAAGCTATATCAACTAAAAAAACATAAACAATGCAAACCAACAACTCTGAGAGATATGCAATGTCAGGATGATTGAATTGCATTAAGAGCTTCCAAGATAAAAAAAAATACAAGCTAGGTAGTGATTTTATATAGAACTAAGGAGAGGATGGAGGTGGCAAATCAACCAATAATAATTGACCACCACTAACCATCAATTTTAAATAAAGTGATGTATAAGTAAATATTCCACCCTTTAAGAGTGGATACACCTTATCTCCTAGTTATTAAATAATAAACTCACTTTATTATCCCAAGAAAGCTTAATAAATGTGTAAGAAAAACTTATAACTAAGGGAAAAAGAATTAACCCATTAGGAAAATAAAAACTTACATGAACAAATGTGTTAATGTCTTGATCTAATTTTTGTATTTGACATTACCAATGCAATAGGAGTTCCAAAATGTGTGTGTGTGTGTATTGTATGAGATGGGCCCCTCTCTTGGAATTGTTATACTCTATTACAATTTTAAGATACTTTAGCTATTTTTTTTCACATATCTATGTGTTTTGTTACCTTTGAAATTTATTTTTGTAGGATGGTGGATGTATAGGGAATTGATTGCAATTTTTTGGGTTCATATATTGATGGAATGGAGTTTTACCTATGTTATATTGTATAGCCTAGTTTGAGGTGTGTATAGATTAGATGAGCTAACAACTTGATATGGTTGCTATTCAAGCTAGTATGAGTGAGGTAGCCACTTAGAGCCATTTGTTAGCATTTTAATTTGGCACTCATGTTCATATATAGATTGGTGCAGGATTCAGTGATGGTATTTTTCACCTTGGCATGGTCCTTGTCCTATCATGGTTTGACATGATGGAGGATGAAAAGGTTTCTTGCCTAAAATGGTGGTTACATTGGTTGCTATTGAAGGTATCTTTTTGGAGCATAAGAGCATGTTAGCAATTCATATGGTGCATGGTTTGCTAAGGGATTTTTTCCCTTGTTAATTCTTGTGGGTATATTTACAATGTATCATGTCAAGTGGGAGAATGTTAGGATTTAGGTGTCATCTACCTTGTAAATCCTATATCATTTTTGAATTTTTCTAATATACTTGGAAAGTGTCTTTAGGAACTTAGGGTGTTATTGAAAATTATTTTTTAATTTTTAATCTCACCTATTGTTTGTAATACATTCATAAGGAAGGAGGGGTTCATCAATAGTGGTAAAGGTGACTTGTGAAGAAAAGCTAATTAATTAATTTTTTTCCTACAAGTGGAGCACTTAGAAAGAGTGGATGACTCTTGAGTACCAAACTTGTGTATTTTGACATTTATTAGGTTAAAGGCACTTGGTAGTGTGAAAACATGGACCTTTTGGATATCCTATGATGTGTCCTTTGTCATTCACCAAATTGGGAACTTAGTAGAGTGAGAATAAATATTTTTGGGATACATTTGTGATGACCTGTCATAGCCTAGGAGGTGATCCAAAGGTTGGAAATGGGAAGAAGCATTTTGGGTGTCATCTTTAGATTTGGATATTAAATTGGTGCCTTAGATTTAAAGAGATACAACTAAAAAGAGGGGAATACAATAAACAAGTTAAAGAGGTTGTAGGAACAAGATATAGAGTTGGATGTGTTGATATTTTTCATAGGTACATAGGTGTTGGTTTATTGGAGGTAAAGAGAAGAATGAAAGTAGTATTATATTCTAATCTTGTTTTTCAAAGTTAATACATGCTCAGACTCTCTTCTCGGTGAATTATTTTGTAAGGGTTTATCCATGTAAATCTTGTATTATGTGATGCAACAATGGTGTTTGCTAATTTTTCTATTTGATTATTTAAATCCTTTAAATCTCTTGAAAATTCTAAGATTACTTAATTTCATATTTGTACACAATTTTCATATTTCTATATTGTAGTAGTCTAAGCCTTGTATCACACCAATTGGTATCATAGTTTGATGTTAAACAATTGGATTAGGGATTAAAATTTTCTAACAAAAGAAAGAGAAGTAAATTTCTTCTAAGGTGTTTATCTCTAGTGATGGATCACATTGATGCTTGTTCATAGACAAAAATAGTAGTTACACCAACTAGCCCTATTTTGTAAGTAATATGATCACAAAAAATTTATTTGGGGTGTCTAATGTAGAACCACCTTAGAGGCCAATCCATCAACATTAACCAAAAACATTTTTGTTGTAATTTTATATTTTTATGGTCTAACCTTGTACTTCCAATTATAGGAGGCAATTCTAGACTTCAAATTATTCATATTGAAATTCAACTTCTCTCTCATTTGAACATTCACTTTTGTTTGGGGTCTTTGGAAGGGCCCCATTGATGTGTGTACACATATTCAAGACTCCATACAAAAGTTGAATAATTACATTTTTCATAAGCATGTTTGGGGGAACGTGTTTCTTACATGTTTTACCTTTAATTGTCTATCAAAATTCTTGAATGGAACACCTATGTGTGGGGTTACATTGATGAGAATCTTGCATGCCTTAAATTTATTGACTAGGTGGGAGGAGTTACAAATTGACTTCATAGATTCTTAGTCAACCTATAAATGAAGTATGGAATTTTTTGGAGGTTTACAATTTTACGAGAGTTGCATTTGATAGTCCTTCATAAGTTATGCTTCTTAAAGATAAATGACATGTTTTAATTTTGTAAAATTTATTTTAATTTCCTTGATTATTGCTTAGGTCCCTTGGAGAATCTTGCCACCTCATGGAGGAGACATTCTCAATTCCTCACTCAAAACTTGGAGAATGATGAGCTACAATTGGAGAGATTCATAAAAACTTTTGTTGAGAAATTTGAAAATATTAACTTCCAAGAGAGAGTGTTAGGGTGCAGGAAGGACACAAATAGTTATTTATTTGCAAGCCACTAGGAGCTCAAATGAGATAACTTAGAAGTACCTAAAAGGGAGGAGATTGAGGTGGAATTATCTTTGAAATGTTTTGCATAGATTATGCTACATATTGACGATAAAGAGTTAATGTGGTTTACCAAGGTAGAGTTTTGGGTTGATGTTGGGTGATTGTTTATAGACTAGGGTTTCCACTCTTCTTGATAACCATTCATTATCATGAGATGGGTTCTTGTGAACCACTACTCATGAAACATGGGTGAATGAGTTTGACTCGTAAAACTACACAATTGAATCCTGATAACAATATCACAATTTGACACGCTATGAAAAATACCTCCTACTTATCAATCTTGTATGTGTTCTATAATTTTAATCGTGGGTCCCCATTTTGTAAGCTAAGACCCTAATCCAAATTCTTCCAAAATCAAATTCTCCCAAAATCAATTACTTCAAATTATCTTCAAAAATGTACCATAACCCATCTAAAATCCTTGCCAATAATGTTGTACGGTCTCAATGCAAAGAGAATGATGTCCTTCATTTTATGTCTACAGCCCGAGTTGGCCTAATGTACAGCCCGAGTTGGCCTAATGGTGGAGAACTTGTACTCTTGAAAGAGAGGTCACAAGTTCAAATCCTGCAGGGGGTAAGGTATGTACACCTCGTATTGTGGAGCACGAGTTAGGTGCCTCCCTCAATATTGGGAGTACGAGGAGTCCCATATTGCTGTAGACTGTCTGTAGACCCAAAAACAGATTGCCGGGCATCGTGGACTATAAAATAATATTATTATTATTATTATTATCTCTTTAAAGGATGTAAAATTGCCCTTAATTAGAGAGCACTCGTATACTTGCATGATGTAAGTAAAGGAGTTAAATTTAGAATAGTTGATGAAATATAACCCACTCTTATAACTAATCCACAGATGGCAACAAATAATGACTCATGAAGAGGTGAGTGTGGTCTCCCACATAATCATATCTTCTCCCACGTTTCAAAAGTCAATTGCAGTAAAACTAAAGTAACAAGTAAACGACAAGTTTTATCAAAACCTGAAAAGTAGGTCTCCAAGAAAGTGGGGCCAATCAAGGTGGCTGACGTGTCAGTCTGACGGGAATGCCGCCGGCGGCACAATATCCCGGGCGGAAGTGGCAGCTGTAGGTCCCACACAGCCACTGAAAAGGACAGACCCTGTACACGTCAGCACGAGTCCTTTTCCGCCGCCGTCATCTCAGGCGGCGTCAAACTCCAAGTTCCCGTTCCTAATTTACACGGTATAATTCCACGACTTTGACGCCCCCTTCGAGACGGCCTCCAACGTTACATAAACTACACTGAGATGCGTTCTACAGGAATTAAACAAAGAACCTCTGTTCTAACGAATGGGTTTGTTAATGACAGAGTACCCGGAAAAGAAGGAATCCTATCTGTGTCGTAAAGCAAAATCTCTTCGTTCTTTTTCTCAAAAGGCCTTATTACAACACAGCAACAGCAACCCACATGATGAAATCCATGATTTTAACAACAATTGTTCTGGCATCTGGAGAAACATCACCATGAGGCTTCTCCTCCACAACTATTCTTTCAAGAACTTGTTCTCTAGACGTGCTAAATATAATGAAGATTCTTCTTCTTCTTCTTCGTCATACATGGAGCTCAAGGACAAAGAAGAAGCCAATGTTTCAGCTGATGAAATCCCAATTCCAATGCCTGCAATCCCACCTCCTCTCTGGAAGCCTTCATGGAGGTGTTTTACATTTGATGAAATCTCTGGCGCCACTAACAATTTTCATGCTGGTATGTGCCAAAAATGATCAGTAGAACTCCAGTTTCTTTTGTGTTTATATGCCCAAAACAGGTAAAACTCATGGGTATATGCTTGAGCATTCTGGAGTAGATGCAGGTTCGACACTCACGATGTTATTTGCGTATGTACATGTCTCTGACAGAATCCAATGTGCATGCATATACACATAATTTCTTGTTAACAGCATATGCTTGGTATAAGTAGTAAATATAAGATCAATACTCATAAGGCTATGTGCTTTCGGAGAACTCAATGCATATGGCTGGCTGCTGTCTATGGACTAGTATCATTGTCTGAAAGTATGCTTTTCCCTACTATACTAGTATGCTTGAGCATTTTGGAGCGGGTATAGGCTCAAGATTCATGAGGTTATCTATGTTTGGAAATGCATATCACTAAATCCAGAGCGTATAACTATATTTCTGTGTTTATATATGTATATATCCTCTGTTGTTATCGGCATATGTTTTTTTGGAGTGGAGGAGGACTGAATAATCATGCGGTTACCTGTGTGTATGCCTGTCCTAGAACTAATGTGGATATATCTATCTATTAAAAATATGTGTGTGCACGTTTGCATCTGTATCCTTTCTGGTTAACAGGGTATGCCTGGTCATCTTTGAAGTAGATATGGGTTCAACAATCATGATGCTATTAATGCGAATATATGTCTATTACAGACCTAACATGTTTATATATATACCAGGGATCTTTTCTAGTTAGCAGCACAGGCTTGAACACTTTGGAGCTGATAGATAATAGGCTTTACAATCATGAGGTTATCTATGTGAGTGTATTTCTGTCATAGAAACTGGTGTGCATTGTGTAGGTATTTGAATAGATATATGCTTGGCCAGATGGACTAGATGTAAGATCAACACACACAGGTCATATGTGTGTATATGCCTGTCTCGGAGAGCCCAATGCTTATGGGTGGCTACCTGTAATCTAGTACCTTTCTCTGATAGTATGCTTTTTCTACCATGGTTGTATGCTTGCATTTGAAGTAAATATAACTTCAACCATTTGAGACTCATGAGATTATCTACTCATGTATCTGTCGGTGATAGAACCTCATCCTTATGGATGGCTGCTACTTATGAAGAAGTACCATTGTTGAAAGACTCATGATATTATGCCGATTATCTACACATGTATCTGTCTGTGATAGAACCTCATCCTTATGGGCGGCTGGTACTTATGAAGAAGTACCATTGTTGAAAGACTAGTAATATTATGCTTGAGATTTCTGGAATACATATAGATTCAAGATTCATGAGGTTATCTGGCTGTCTAGATGTGCGCCATAGGAAATTCTGTTTTGTGATGTAGCAGCAAAGTACCCTTCCGAAAGTTTTACATATTTGAAGTTTACCATGTCTAGTCAGGGGTCCATGACTCATTAATGTGATAGGATACACGTGTCTGTGCGTGTATCCCTTCTGGTTATCAGCATATGCTTGGTCATTCTGGAGTAGATATAGGCTTAAGACATCAGGTTATCTAGATGTATGTATGTCTATCATCAAATCTAATGCTTGTGGGTGGCTTCTGCCTATGGACATCTACCATTGTTACTTGTTTGAAAGCATGCCTCCTGTCATGGTAGTGAGGAGGCTCCTATATTAGGCATTTAAGAGTTTACCACAACTAGCTTCAGATCAGAAATCTATTGTGTGCTAGAATCCTAGAACCCAATGCCAATGGGTGGGTATGAAGTGTATGTAAAGCACCATGGCCATTGAGAATCTGATTTGTAATGTAAAATTAGACTGCACTTCTGAATGTTCTAGGCATTTGATGTTTAGCAAGTCTAATAGCAAGTCCACAACCCATGCACGTGAGAGGACACTGCGATTATTTAATGCCTCTTCTTATTTGTAAAGCAGCCTTGAAATAAAAAATGAATTTGAAGCAGATATAGGTTCAAATTCTCATAAAGCATCTATCGGTCGGTATTCTTGAGTAGCCATATGTTTTAAACTCCATTATGTTATAGATGCATCTTTATGTTTGTCATTGAATCCAATGACTATGGCTGACTTCTGTATGAATAGAATCACCATTCTGAAGGTATGCTTTTCCCATGATAAGGAGGCCTTTAGTTTTAAATGAGAGGTGTTAGCCTAATGAGATTCCCAGGTGATGACGATGGAAACAGTTCCTCCCTTACTATGGCCAGCTCGAGTGAGAGGCATTTAAAACTTTCCAAGACTTAGTCTCGACTCTTGAGCCAAAAACCTGTTTCTCTAGTAGGACCAATGCCCATAGGTGGCTATTAGTGTATGCAAACTACCACAACCATTAATAATTTTGCTTTGTGATGTGGGAGCAGAGTGAAGTTTTGAATGTTTTAGGCATTTGAAGTTTAACATGTCTAGCCACAGGTCCATGCCGTGTAGATACGTTTCATATAACTATTTAATGAGTGTTCCTATTTGTAAAGCAGCCCTGTTATCATAGATGACTCAATGAAGTTGAAGCAGATATGCCTTGGGTAAAGGTAGAGGTTCAAATCTCTATAGAGTTAAATGCCATATCATAGTGACAGAACCCAATGCCTCTGGGTGGTTCTGGCATATAAACATGCACCATATTGTGAAAGAATGTTCATCCCATGATAAGGAGGCTCCTAAATGCGAGCCACTTAAGGTTAGGTTTGAACCCAGGTCATCATGATTGCATTAAGAGTTTGCCAAGGCCCAAGATAAGCCTCATGTCAGAATGCTAGAACTATATGCCAGTGGGCAGCTATCAATCCACCCAAATTGCCATAACCTTTTGAGAATTCTGCTTTGTGACACGAGAGATGATGTTTAGTGAGACTAACCAGATGTCCATCACCCATGTATTTGATAGGATTCATTGGACCCTCTGATACATATTTGATAGCCATCTCTGTCTGTAAAGGAGCCTTGCTATCAGAAATGAACTTTTCATGGTGATAATTCCAACTAGAAGCAGATGAGTGTTCCTAGGATGAGTTTCACATACTTTAACTGTAGAGGCATCTAGTGTGAACGTAATTTTCCCAATGGGTACAAGCAATTATCCTTGCATGTAAACCTGTCCTCCTATGATGAATGATGTTTCTAAATGATGGTGTGTCAAATTTGACAGTGTCCCTCGAGATGGTTTAGGCGTTTGGATTTTAGCAAAACCAGTTGAAGATTCTTTATCAGTTGTTTCTATGTCTATTTTGGTTTCTGTTTTTGAGTATATGTTTGGGTACTTTGGGTTTTTGAGTATATGTTCAAATATCTATGAAGTTATCTGTTTGGCTATGTTAAAGAACCCTTTGCTTATGGGTGGCTGCTGCATGTAAACAATGACCATCATCTGAAAGTATGCTTCTCTCATGATAATGATTCTACTAGTGCGAGGCATTAGCCTAGCGATGGTAGGTTTGAAACCAGGTCATCATCATGGCAATCACTCCCTCAATACCACAAGACTGTTGCTATCTGGACTTGAGGCATTTAAGGCTTAAGCTTTACCAAGATCGATCAGAGGTCAAAAAACTATTTACATGATTGCACCCAATGCCAGTGAGTGGTTGTCACTGCTTGTAAATCACCATAACTATTGAAATTTCTGGTTTTTGATAGTCAATGGCAGGAAGGGTGCACTTCTGGATGTTTTATGCCCTTGGTGTTTACCAGTGCATTACCAGTACATCTGATCAATCCCATGACTATTTGGTTCAGAGACAGTGAGGTGCAGGGCTCAATAGATAACCCACACTTATTAGGATGTTCAATATCAGATCTCAGCTTCAGGGATCTTGTTAGAAGGGATACGCCATTTATCATAGACCAGTCACTTTTGGTGACCCATAGATTACACCTAATCACGGAAGGAAGTCCAAGTAGAAGCATATTAGCCTTAGATGTTTTTACTCCATAAATAATAAAATATAGAGGCATCCACTCTGGATGTATGTGTTTGTCTCCATGGGCATGAGTAGTTATCCTTGCAGATCCTTGCAGGAAAAGTAGCTGCACTATGGGGATTTATTTTGATGGTCTGTCAAATTGCAATAACCTTCTAGATGTTTGGGTGTTTTGGGGTTTAGAAGGTCTAGTTGAAAGGATTTTTTTACCTTCATGTAAACAATGAACTCTATACTCATTTTTTAACTCTAGTTGTCTTATCCCTTTTGTTTACATACCATTTGGGATTTATAGATCCCATTTAGACTGAAACCCTATTAGGCAGTATGAAACTCTGTGGGACTGAACTATGGCTCTGTCACGTTCGACACAAATGCATGGAAATCATAAAACTTATAGGTTTGATTGGAGGAAATTTATCAATTTTATTATTCTTTTAAAAGTCAATGGCCTGGAAAGACAATACTTTTGACTCATTTTAAAAACACGCAGCAGGAAAGTGTAGGCTGTTACTCTAAGCTATTGATTGTAAAAAATATAAATATTTTTAGACTGGTTGCAGGAGCTCATCGAATAGGATAAATGCCTTATGGCCAGAATCAAATGCGAAAATATCTACGTAAGACAATTCTTGGTTTCAAAACCTAGAAAGAGGGCAATGCATATTTCTTAAACCACTATCAGTATTCTTATTTTATGAAGAAATGGTAGGAAAGTGATCTATAATGTGAACACAGAATGTTATTTCTTCAAATAACTGACACAAGTTTATCGAGACAGTTTTACTAATTTGGTTGGTTGCTAACTCATCTTCCCTGCCCTTCCTAAAACATATGTATGCTTGTGGGATGTCTTTGATAACTTAGCAACTATCAGAAAACGTTATTAGAAAAGAACATGAATTTTACTTGGTGAATAATCTTGCAGCATATAAAATGATGAATTCTTATTACTATTCTTGGATTTGTAGATAATTTGGTGGGCAGAGGTGGATATGCAGAGGTGTACAAAGGAGTCCTATCAGATGGGCAGATGATAGCAGTTAAGAGACTAGCAAAAGGAAACACTGATGAACAGAAAGAGAAAGAGTTTCTAACAGAGTTGGGAATCATTGGGCACGTGTGCCATCCCAATGCAACCTCATTAATCGGATGCTGCATTGAGAATGGACTTCATCTCATCTTCCATTTCTATGCAAATGGTAGCTTGGCTTCACTTCTTCATGGTAACTTTCTTAATTGTCTCAAAATAGTTGTAAGATGCGGGGCTACTAACTTTCCTTGTATGATTAGTCGGTGCAGTGGAGCAGGAGAGACTGATAGAAAGTGCTGAATAATTATCAATTTAACCGTGCAACAATCTAAATGTTACAGTTATTGCTGAACACAATCCTACTTAGATTTCCCTGCCAAAAATGAAGGAATAGAAATTAACGAACAAAAACTTTCAATCATTTTCTTTTAAACATTTTCTCATTCAGCACTTCTTGAGTTTTTCCTCATTTTCAAGGCAACCAATGAAACTCTGGTTTGATTCCCAAAGTATGGAGAGAAACAGTGCAATATAGATCTAAATCTCAAAAATATATTTGAAAACAGGCACCAGGGCTTCAGTACTGGAATGGTCAATCAGGTACAAGGTAGCTATTGGAACAGCAAGGGGGTTGCATTATCTGCACAAATGCTGTCAGCGACGTATCATACACAGAGACATAAAGGCTTCAAATGTTTTGCTTGGGCCAGATTTTGAACCACAGGTGAGCAAACACATATTCATGGCTGCAATTAAATGGAACTATGTGGGATTCCTTTAATGTGTAACTCATAAAACTCTCGGTAACTTAGTTTATCAAGTAAAAGATAGTTCTCCATGTATCTTAGAATGTTCTATGTTTATGGATTTTCATGCTATAATTATTTGGTTTTCAATAAGACACTGACAAACATATCATCTCAATTGAAAAGTATTTCTTTACGAAGAACTTTTTCCTTTTAACTAACTTATTTTATTGAAGATAATAGGGAAAGTTGCAAACCTGGTTTTGTGTTTTTAATTTCATCAGTGGTTGGGCTAGTGCAGATATCAGATTTTGGTTTAGCAAAATGGCTTCCAAGGCAATGGACTCATCATTCTGTCACACCAATTGAAGGAACATTTGGGTGTGCAAATTTCCTTCTTTCCTTGTTTAGTGGACTCTTGTGATACTGTTCTTATAATTGTTAGTCTGCTTTTTAAGTTTTTTGTTCAATGTTTTCAAATGTCCTAAACAGGTACTTGGCACCGGAATATTTCCTGCATGGCATTGTTGATGAGAAAACTGATGTTTTTGCATTTGGGGTACTTTTGCTTGAGATTATCTCAGGTCGTAGACCTATTGATGCTTCAGAGAAAAATCTGGTGTCTTGGGTGAGTAAAATTATTTATCTAAATAAAATTCTACCCATCAATAATCCCAAGCTTCCCTTCCCTCCCCCCGAAAGAGAGAAAACAAATTCTATTTAACCACTTCATGTTGTAAAGAAGGGCATAAGCTGACTCTTTGATGACATGTCTAAGACAATTTTCTGCTATGCTTTGGCATTGGGGAAAAAGGTTTCAAAATGCAACCATGGATATGTATCAAAAATTGCTTTTCTTTAATTGAATTAAAGGACATCCAATTAATATGGTCTTTCATAGACCCCTTATCCATCTTTGTTAAACACACATTAAAAAGATAGACCAAATGAAACAAAACTAATTGCCAAGAAGTATTTTTTATATTTATGCCAAAGTCTGCTATGTTTGTTTCAGGCCAAACCCCTTTTGGAGTCCGGAAACATTCATGAACTTGTAGATCCTCGACTTCGAGGGCAATATGACATTCATCAGATGCAAAGGATGGTATTCACTGCATCATTGTGTGTAAGAAATTCAGCAATCTGGCGTCCATCAATGATTGAGGTCTTTGGTTTTTGCCTTAACAAATCCAACTTCTTATTAACACACCTCTTGCAGTTACCCTAATTCATTATTTCAAATAATTCTAAAACAGTTGACAATATTGCTGCTTGGCTTTTACTTTCAGGTCTTACAGTTATTGATCGAAGGTCAAAATCATGAGACAGCAGATAGTTGGAAAATGCCACAATCCATTATGGATGAAGATGATGATGACTTTTGGGGATTTGATGAGTCCGAAAGCGAAATTGATGGAATAGATGACAAGAGATGACCGAGGGACCTTCCCAGAGCATTTTTGACCCTGAAAATTGTTTCTTAACCTATGATCCTGTACTAACTGATGAGATAATACCTGTGTAACACTAGAGCCTGATATAACCAGTTCAAGGGAATCGAATATATTCTAGGTGCAGAATTCTTCTGATTGGGAGAAAGTTCCCTTCCAAAGCTTCTTGAGTGTATCCAAAGCGAAAGGATATTGTATATGCATGTAATTTTTCTCTGACAAAAATGTGCATATGGTTGGTATAATAAAAAAGCACCCGTTCAATCTTATGTTAGTATGTTTTCTCATTTGGTTATCCTATTCTATACAACATACAATTCTAAATTGATTCATGCCATGTCTTTCAAGCTCTAGGTCAATTCTCCCTCTCCTACAATTCTTAAAAGATAATACTCCTCTCTACCCCACATGATTATTGAGCGCTGGTCTGTGGGAATGTCAGAAGTCCTTGTAAGCCATAAGCTTTTGACAATGGGCTTGATATTGCATAATAGACTTGCCTCCATGGGAGTCCAAAAGACCTCACATGTCATGAAGCTGTTTTGGATATTATTGTCTGTCCTAACATCGGCTAGATTGGCAGTGGGTATGTGCAATGTGTTGCTGTCATTCTCATTCACTCGAATATTTAGGTCCTAGGAACACGGGATGCTTGTTGGTCTATTGAAAGCCATCCAAATACAGAACATAATTGAATTGTATGATACATCAGTTATAGTTGGCTCACTACCATGAAGACATTATCAAATCTTTTGAGTGACCATAATAGAATCCTCCCATAGATTTTGTTGCTCCCATAGACACCTTTTTCTTCTCTATTGTTATTATCTTATTTTGAGGTTAAACTCTACTCGGTACTCATTCACATCACTATTTTGGCCTTAGCAAACAGAAGGCTTCTTGGCCTATTGAAAAAATCCAAATGCACATGAAATATGATTGAATCAGCTGACACTTCAGAAAGAGAATTGTGGGACACATTTGAAATAGTGGGCTAGCTAACAAAAGTAAATACATTATCAAATCTTATGGGTGACAATAAGAACCGACCTAAATACATTATCAAATCTTTTGGGTGACAATAAGAACCGACTTTTGACAAATCTGTCACATAAGAGAATTTTTTTTCTGTTCTTTTATAAGTTTATTTCGAGGTCAAACTCTCTCGTGTAACCTTCACATGAATTTTAAGGCCCTACGCAAACAGGGGGCTTGTTGGTCCAATGAAACCACCCAAGTACATTAAAAATGATCGAATTGTATGACACGTTAGAAATAGTTGGCTAACTAGCCATAACTATCTTTGAGTGACTTATAATAAACTCCTCTCATAGACAGATCTGTCATATAAGATATTTTTATGCATATAACTCTTCTTTTATGTTTTATTATTTATTTATTTTCCAAATTCTTTATGTACACGATATGGAGATTTTGGGCGGAATGGATACCCCTCAGACCTTGGCTCTAAGCTAAAAGGGATCCCCTCCGAGATATCTCCAACAAAAAAAAAAAATCTTTATGTACACGATATGAAGATCTAATGCTGGTACGTTTTTAACTTGGATCTGCACCATCTCTGCCCATGCTCCATACACATTATTATAAGTAGGTGTTAAGACCTCCAAGCAGGTTGCTGATGACAGACATGACTTAGCATTGAGTCCTTGGTCCACATAACATTAAAACAAGAATGATTAGTCTAAGGCCAACATAACTAATGGCCAGGACTCTGCATATTCTATTATTTAAACAGAGATTGGCACTGAGATGAAAGGAAAAAAAGTGCATACCCTGCACTTTTATATTCTTCTTTTACATTGGCAGTCAGATGTAAGGAATAAAAGTGCATATCCTGCACTTTTATATTCTTCTTTTACATTTTGTACATGTAAGTTGTAAATTTATAATTGTGGTATTCAATTAGTTTTGACTTTTGAGAGCTTTTGGATTCAACTGTGTATGCTTACTTAGAAGTTCTCAAAATTAATTTACTTAGAATTGGTTTGACAATTGTTATTATAGATTTTTTTACTTTGACGAAGTTATATTTTGAGGTTTTTTCCTTTGACTAGGTTGTATAGTACCTTCATTAAAATTTTATATTTCTTATTGGGAAGTCCTCTCATTTAGAAAATAGTCATTATCTTGATAGTTCATATGTCAAAAAGTTTGAATTGTGCGAGTATGGACATGTATTTAAAAATATTTTTTTGATTTGTGCAATTATGAACATGTATTTAAAAATATTTTTTTGATTTGTGCAATTATGAACATGTATTTAAAAATATTTTTGTGTCATCAAAACAATTGAAAATAGAGTGACCACAAGAATGATTGTTTAAAATTACCATATGATTCATATGTTTTTGACGTCTTATTTCTTGAAATAAAAATTCACCTATCAAACTAATTATATCTATTTTTTAAAAACTTTAGTACAAAGATACCAAAATTTTCAATTGTCATGATATATGAGAATTTTCATATATGATAAACAACACATGCTTTGAATGAATTAAAAGTTGAATGGTAATTAGAAGGCAAAAAAAACAATCAAATATAGGTTAAAAATCTAATATTAAAAATAATTGGTGGGGCTATTGCTAGTTTCCAAGTCAAACATTTCTTATTAAATAAAATTGAGGTGTGGTAGAAGAATGTAATTTTGTTATTTTATTAGTCCTTATTGTAATCAAGTAATAATAGCATTCAAAATTGATTATTATTTATTTAATAATGTTGAAATAGTAAAAGACTTTTTTAATATAAATGATAAGAATATAATTTGTTTTAAATATTATTAGTTAAAAAATTTGGAGTCTTATCATTTTTGTGTGTAGTTTGAGGAAATAATAACCATGATTATATTACAAAGTATGAGAAAATGATAAGTACTTAACTTATTTTATTTTTTGAAATTGATATAAAGCTGTCATTTTCAACATTATTTTAATAATAAATTTAATATAGTATCATGATTATCTTAATTATTATTTTATTATAAAACATGAGAATAATGACAAGTGTAATATTTGTTTTTAATTGATATAAAGTTTTGTTCAATTTTCAATAACAGTGAATAATAAAAAAATCTAATGTTCTAATTAATTAATAGATTTATATCAATGCAATAGTAAAATTTGTACACTCATGTCAATTTCCATTTAGTTTTGTGTCATTTTGAGAGGATGCCTTAACGTAATTACATCAAATTGTGGAATCTTGTGTGAAGTTGGGCTCATTCCCCATACCATTACCCTTCTTGATTCATATACATTCCCATATATTTATCACTAATTTTATCAATGTAGATACATATTTTGCTACACTCATTTTGATTATCTATTTATTATACCCATTTGTGTGTTTATTTTCAAATATTCCATCTTTGCCTTAATTCGAGCACCTATGTGTCTCAAGGTGTTTCCATGGGTGTGACATCAATATCACAACTACATAGCTAAACCCTAAAATTCCAAAATTAAAACTCAAATTTGGTTCTCCTACCCATTTCACAAGTTGTTATGAATCAACTAAACACACATTTGCATAATTTATTGGTATATCCTTGTATTTAAAGGCATTTAATCACATTCATTTATCATTTGATCAATTCCCAATATTATTCAATGTAAAGACTCCCATTAAAGCAACTAAAATATATAATTCTACATCGCATCATCTTAGAGCTTTTGAATTTGTTGAAGCTTGTTGTTCTCAATCATTTCCATGACCATAAAGTTAGTCCTAACAAGGGGGTTGATCTAGAAGAACACAACCCCTATGATCTAACAATCTCAACTAGGTGATTCTAAACACCACCAATCCTTAACATTCAAAGAAGCAAAGAAAATTGGCTGAATCAAAAGCCAAGAGTGCATACTATACTATACCACTTTTGTAGCTCCCAAAAACAACTAAAACCTATAGATATGATCCTTCAAAAGGTCACCAACTATTTTGATCTTGAGTTGAAGTAAAGACATAGATCTATCATTCCTAGTCTAGAGATATATTGGTTTTAGTGTATTAGTAGATTCATTTAATGTTATCATTCCTACATCTAAGTGCCTTAAACCTCTCGTTTATTTTTCACAATTAATTAATACATTATAAATATTTAAATATCTATTCCCTTGAGTCTATTATCTAGATTTAGTTAGTTAGTTTATTATTGTATTAATTAATTAATCTAGGTAGCACTCTAGGAAGAGTTTATTTTCTTTTACATTTTTGGTGAACATGTCCATACTTCCAACCCCTAGGGTTTGACCTTAGGGCTGGATATTTTGATTGATTTTAAGGTTTCCAAACTCAACATAATTTTTATTTATCATCTACTTGTAGATTTCCTAGAGCTGGATTTGCATTTTCTTATTTACTTTTATTAACATAGTGATTTACCTATCTCTCTCACCCTTCCACCCTAGGATACTCCAATTTTTGTTCCTTTTAGATCTTGCTCCTTGGCTAATTTGCATGCACTTATTTCAAATTTTGACATGTTTTTATCTTTCATATTATATGACATGTCTACCTTGATACTTGTTATGATTTTCTACGTTATGGATATAAATGTGTTTTATATGGAGGATTTATTTTACCATGCATTATTTTTTCCCTCTTTCATATAATTGGATAACTAGTTGAGTGTCAATCTCCTACTATTCAGTTGGTGGGTTGCTCCTAGTTAGTGTGTATCCTCTTCTATTAGAGATGACTATACCATTCATCCATGCATTTTAGGATGATCTTGTGCCTCTTGATAATGATGGGAATACACTAAGATAGGATTTGTCATGTGATACGCCTATACATGAAATTAGTAATCTTGTGATGATACATCTCTTACATATCATAATAACCCAATGTTCATAACTTTATGTGCTTTGAATGAATCATCTTCCATACATAATGATGAATATAGTGATATCATTCTCCTACATCTCATGTTGGATCTATGAATACATATGGTGTCTTATTGCATAATCTCACCACATATGATGATATCTTACACATTATGCCAACCCATTAGCTTCCCATGTGCCCTTGATTGATACTTCATTGTCTTATCCTACATTGCATGATGATATTGTGATCCTTAGCAAAGAAATGCTACATGCTTATGATAGACCTACCAATGCTTCCTTATATGTGAAATCATTCTTACTAATTATGAACACTTAGATGATGAAATCTTATTCATTAGTAAGTTTACTTTATATTTGAGTGGTAGAGCTTTGTAATGGTTTTATGGTATAAACTTCCTTTATGATTTTGGCTCATTCTTTCATCACATATTTTCTAGCCCTAGTTCACCTAAGGATATCATGAATTTAAAAATTGCCTCACATGATCAATCTTTCAGTCTTAATTCATCATCTATCAACATGGTAGAATGAACCAAAAAATAAGATGCACCTTAACAAGGTTCTTTTTGAAAGGTGTGATTGTGTATGCATACAAGATGAAAAATATTTTTTCGTTAGACTATATCTAGCTAGTCTAAGACTAATTAACAATCACTAGAGTGGCAACTAAAAATTGACAATATACTAGACCAACCTATACATAAACTAAACAATTAGGATACATAAATAAGAAAAATGACTAATTTAAAAGCAAGATGCAAATTATTATTTTCTTAAGACTATCTCCAACTAACCTAATATTAATCAACGATCACTAGATTTGGGACTAACAATTGACAATACACTACACCAAACTATACACAAACTAGACAATTAGGATACACAAATCAACAAAATGACAACATAGAAAAAAAATATTAGTCAATAAGATGATGTGGATGCACTTTTGGAGTTGGGTAGATTAATAGGAAAATAATTAGAATCAAGCACTATTGTTGCATGTAAAATTTAGAAACCCTAGGATCAAGGGGGTCAAGGTTTCCCAAATCTAATAGCCAATAAGACAACATTGAGCACCCCTAACGAGGACTTACAATATTGACTCGAGGAGGTTACCTTGACCCAATAGATGGTGAGGCCTTGGATCTTGTCAAGAATACTATTGATAGAGGTTCCAAGCTTTTAAAACATGTACACTAGTTAGCAAATAATAGAGCATATGTAATTTAATGCAAGCCTATGAAGTCCTAATTGTTACACCCCATTGTTGATTTACCAAATTACTTTAACCTTTAAGTTTAAATATAGTTTTAATGCATAATGATGTTGTTATGGTATTTAATGGTTGAATGAAATTTATGTATATGCAATGGGATGAATTTTCTTTTGAATGATTATATGATGATTAAACAATATTGTGATTATGTTTTATATATAATTATCTAACTACGTAAATGTTGCTCTAAGTTGAATGCAGGAATGTTCATGCCCTCCAAAGGGGGAGGGAGAGTATCACCCCAGGGAGGAGTTGGTATATGGATCATTTGGTATTGCTATCTGAGTCGACGCACACACACACTTAGTTTGTTTGAAAACCATGTCAGGCCAGTTCAAGTATCAAGTTAGTAATTCTTAAACCTAATTTGATAGGTTAAGTGTCTTTAGGGAAAATAAAACCCTATCATTAAAGATCCTCTTAAATCATCAAATTGAATTAATTTTAAATATCTTTTGTAAATAATAAATATACTCACCTTGGAGAGGTCCATAAGGTAGGGATGTCCCCTGGCCTTGGCTCTTTTTGTTATAGCATCTAATGCAATACACCACTTGCTAAGAGACTGTAGATCCTCTCCAGTGGTAAAAGGCACCATTCTCCCAGACAATAATGAGCTCATCAACATATAGTTTGTTGATGACACAACCCTATTCATTAAGTTAGAAGAGGAAAACATGGTTAAGCTAATGAACAAACTCAATATCTTTTTTCAAGCTTTGGGTGCAAAGATTGCACTTGCCAAACCATGCATGCTTGGATGGATAGGTACCCCCCAAAATGGCTAAAGAAATTCAACCTGCAATGGGGTGGGACACAAAAGCTTGTAAGATACCTTGGCATCCATTTTCCCTTGATCCTAATTTGAAAGAGATGTGAATCTAGATTAAGGAGAAAATTGAAAAGAAAATAGATAAATGGAACAAGCAGTACTTGTCCATGGCATGAAGATTTCAAATTTGTCAAAAGATTCTTTCCTCCTATACCATCTATTTTACTTCATTTTGGTTCTTTAGTTGTTATCAAATTAATGAGATTTAGAAGAAAATAATGAAATTTTTGTGGTCTAATGGGAAAGGAAATAGGAAAAGGCACTCTATAAAATGGGAGTGGTGCACCATAGCCAAGTCAAGGGGAGGATTAGGTCTTAAGGATTTGAGTCTACAAGGAATCACCTTGGCTTCCAAATGGATATTGGGTGCCTTGGAAGGGGAAGGGCCCTGGAAGGTCCTCATAAGACAGAATATAATGAACTCGGTTCCAAAACAAGGTAAAACATGGAAACTTCTCTCGTTATGTGATATTCTTAGCAGTGCTCGTCCTATATCCCCTACAGGCTCCAATGTGTTCAAAACAATCTGGAAGGCTTGGGAGGCTATTAAAAAGAATATGACCTTCATCAAGAATGGGAATAGAACCATTATGGGACACAGATTTGTTTGGTGGAATTTGGAAAATAAAGATAGACCCCTATCCTTAATCCAAGGCTTCTCAACTAAAGCATGGGCTCAGAAAGGTATCAAATACTTCAATGATATACTTAGGGATGGAAACTTAAAAGGTTGGAATGACTTAAGTGCATAATTTAACCTTCCTCCAAGCAATTGGAGAACCTACGCAGTGCTAAAAGAAGCTTGTAAAAGCATGCAATTCCTAGTGGGATAGTCAAGAATACCTTGAATACCAATGGAGGAATGGTACTTCACTCTAGAAAATTAATGCTAAAACAATCTATGACACCCTAATTGAGCATGTTAACATCACTGAGCATGTCAATCAGGTTTGGAATGTTAATCTAAACAATAAACAATAGAAAAATATTTTTGAAAAGAATTAGAACCTAAAAAAGCTTTCTTTAGATGGATGTTAATACTCTTGAGGCTCCCTTACAAAATTAAACATGAGGAAATTGACATATGTAATCTATGCAAGGTACTTGAATCTATAAAACATATTTTCTTTAACTATATTTATGCTAAAGAAGTATGGAAGCTCTTATGTAATGATATGAATATGTGGGGAATTGATAATATACCTAGCCTTGTGAAAAATTTGTTTGATGTTGATAACAAAATGAATAAAGAATATTCTATCTTTTGGTCAAGTGCTTATCCACTGAAATACTATGGGCTATTTGGAAAGCTCAAAATGAAGAAATGTTTAAAGGAAAAGAGGAGTGCTTATTGAGTCTTGCAAAAGACTCGTAGTATACAATGTTGATGTGCAGGTTCACATCACCATCTAGAAATCTCAAAGGACACATTTTTGAAATTCCTAGAAAAAAGGACAGTAGACATTGATATTCAGGAGGCAAGATATGGGCATATGTGGCATGATGGGCAACCTAGAGTGGAGATCTTCCTAACTGCACTTAAAGAATTTTAGAAAGAGCTCAGTGGGGAAGGAAAAATTAGTACGAAAAGGGCACATTGCAACAGGACCAGGATGGAGGAAGTCACACAAGTAGAACAAGAAGCAGTAGGGGTCCTGATTAGCATGAAATCAATAGTAAGAAACAAGTGAACCCGAGGCTAGTCAAGGGAATACCAGTACAGTATGTAAAACAGTACAATATGATGGTCCTTTTTGTAAATCTGGTGTATGTATTTTGGGTATATATTATAAATCTTTTTGTAATTTTGATGTAAGACATAGCTAAAGATCTATGTAATTGGGAAGGGGAACAAGGCATGTAATTCAAAAAGGAAATCTTGATATAGTACTGGGTGATAGTTTCTATCCTAATATGTAAAAACCTGTATCTCTTTGTCTAGTGATTCCACTATATCTAATATAAAATAATAATAAATATAATGTATATAATAATGTAAATATATTACGAGTTAATGCATATATATGTATGTATGTATATAGATAAGATACTTTAATATTTTTGTATATTCATATGTAAATATGTATATGTATACAATGATAAAAGAATAATGAAATAAATAAATATATATATATATATAATATTTTTATTATTTTGTGTAATGTCCCTCCACTTGAGTTAGTGCTTATGCGTAAATATGTCCTTTATTGCATTTTTGAATTTTGAGGTAAAAGTAATAATTTGTATGCTTTTGTTAATTGGGTAATTAAATTAGAAATTGGGTACATTGTAATTTAGTTGAAATAGGAAAATGTAAAATGATAAATTGGTAAATTAATCTTATGAAATTAAAACAAATGGTGATTATTTAATTTGCTCATAAGGAGTATTATATTTAAAATGTTTTTATAATTATAGATAATCGTTAATAGTAATGTGAATTTAAAAATAAAAATTTAAAGATAAGTATTATAATAATCTCTCGGATTTCATTATCAAGCTGTCTCAGCCGCGCACTTGAACATATTAGGAAATTTAAAGGTTTAAATAATCTCTCTGATTTCATTATCAACCTGTCACAGCCACACACTTGAACATAATAGGAAGCTTAAAGGTTTAGATAATCTCTCTGATTTCATTGTCAACTTGTCACATCTGTAACACTTGAAAGTAGAATATTTTAGAGGATTAAATAACCTCCCTGATACCTTTGTTAACCTGTCATTACGAAAGCTTTTACAACAAAATATTGTGTCCCTTTTTCGCAATCATTGCAAGCCAAGAGATGACCCTAGAGGTGTTCTGAACAACAATTTATATGGTATTATCTATGCTTTCATTTGTGCATAAATGTTTGTGAGGGTCATCAGCTACACTATTTCGTTGCACCCTTTTTGGTAGGGGTATTGAAAATGATGAAATAAATCATGGTATTTATCACCCTAAAATGTCTTCACAATGGTTTTCAGAACAGTTAAATAATCCATTAGATGCATATCACACCTTGTTTGCATGTCATCCCCTTTGAAGGCATTATGTTAATCAGTTCACGCGTCCTGTCTATGCTTCTTCAGTGTACCTTTCAATTCATACATTTAGTTCTTTAGTTAGCATTGTCGTTGTAAGAATGAATGAGGATTTGGGTATTCAGATATGCCATACCATTATACATTATCCCCTCATCCTGTTCTAACTATCACAACTTGCATATAGTAAACCCATCCCTGGTGTCTCCTTCCCCTGTTCTCCATAGTTTGGAAGGCCATTCATGCTTTCAGTCCATCTCAGATTGAAAGAGAATACGTTAGTCATATGCAGTAAGCTATAGTTTGAAATCAGCGCCCAGGTTCAAATTGGGACATGATTCTTTACCAAATTCTAGTTGGGAAGTTTGTGATGAGTATAGTCAACCGAAGGCTTAGCCCTGTACCACAGTCATCTGAACATTTTACTCTTTCCTTATTAAATAAATAAATAAATAACGAGCTTTAGTTTGGTATTGTTCCACCTTTCAAGAAGACTGATTTATAATTTCTCTTTTAAGTATATATATATATATATATAGATCAGGTATTAATTATGTGGGACATATAGATTCTTGTATTGACAATATTTAGTACTTATATGAGTAACTTTGGAGTAATAGATATCTTCCTCTTTTATTTGGAATAAATAAGTATTTACTCTTATAGAGATTTAGTCAAATGAGTGAATTAAATTAAATTAAATTTAAAAGAAAATATATTAATGATATATATGTATATATAGTGTTTTAATGAAAGAATACATTTTGCCTATGTGAATTTATGTGATTTATGGAGAGATAATTAAAAATAAATAAAAATAAGATGAAATATTCTATATGTTTATTATGTGAAAATTATTTTAAATTCATATGAGAAAAGAATATTTTTTCCTTCTTAGATAATTAATTGTGTTTAAGTTATGTTGAAGAAATGGTTTTGAGTGAATGATTTTTCTAAAAGGAAATGTTTCGAAAAAGAATTATGTAAAGTGTAGTTAAATTAGGTGCAACAATTAATTTAAATAGAAGAAAGGGAATGATTAAATGGATTAGATGATTATTTGAGTAATATTAAGGAAGTTGTTGAATTATATAATCGTAAAGTTATTAACTTGTTTTATATAAAGGAATTAAGTAATCTTGACAAATAAGAGAGTGATAGAATTAGGAATGGAGATTGTTGATATTTAAGAGTAACAGTATAATGTGTGAATTGGAATATATTTGTTTTGATTTGTATTTGGAAGAGTATACTTGTGATTAGTGTCTTATGGCTTAAAAACATCGGATTATATCTTCACTTCGCAATATTGTGATAACCTTAAATGTTGGAAATGTTGATCTTTAAAATAATGTTGTTTTTAGTTGTTTCAAGTTACTTCTTATTGAATGAATGGATATATTGTATTTGAATGTGTGGTTTTATGGATTGTTTTGATAGATCCTTTCGCTGTGAATTTTCATGAGTTGATTTTGAGTTGGGGATTTTCTCTCATTTAATTTATGTTGCTATTCGTTGGGAACCCATATGTTTTTTTTTCTTTACCCTAAGTGGTAAATTGGTTAATGTTATTGTTGTCATGGTTGATGGTTTTGCTTGAGTCGTTAATGAGTCGAATTGAAAGTTCATTGAGTTATGGGTATCCTGAGAGGAGAAAATAGAGGTTTCCCTTGGATTTCTGATTTATTTTGTATCAAAGTTGATTATGAAGTTTGGATGGAGTTGTTGATCTTATCTTGATGTATTCTCTCATTATATTTGAATTGAAAATAGTTCTTTGAGGTCTTGCAATTATTGTTGTCAGTTCTTGGATGAGGAAACCCTAGTGTAAGCCTTTTGAGAGTCTTCCAGAGGCTTGATTTTATTGTTGGTCAATGTTCCTCATTTTATGTGCTCTAGACGTGGCAAGATATTGGTAGCATTAATTTGAAAGTGTTGTACGAAACTTTGTGAGACTCTGATTATGTACTTATTAGCGAGATGGGTAATGCCTCACATGCTTTTATGTTGTGATTCTATGTTCAAATTATGATGGTACAACCCTTGGTTTTGATGTTTGTTGGGTCTCTAGGGAGAGTGGCTCTTAGTGGGGGTGGGTGCCTCGGTTAAGAGGAAGTGCATAGGATAACCCACGAATGAGTTTGTTAATCAAGTGAAAACATAATTAATGAAATTAGGAGGGATGGGTAGTAATCACATGACAAGATTAAAAAGTGTGGTTACCTCGTCTTCATTAGGGCTTTCGCAAACTAATGGAAGGCTGAGAAGGCCATGGTTGGCAAGGTCGTTACCTCGTCCACATGAGAGGTTTACGGCTCCGCATGAGTCACCCTATGGGGCTGGCACCTCAAGTAGGAGGAAGGGCCAGGATAACCATAGATGGGGGCCGACGCCTCAAGCAGCCTGGTACAGCCGGTGCTTGGAGGAAGGGCACAGGATAACCCATGTAGGACTATGCGATGACACTCTCCACCAGTTTCTCTTATGGCTTTTTTCTTGGTGGCCTCTGGAATTGTATTTTGATTGTTTGTTTAGTTTCATTTGGAATTGTATTATGAGTGTTGTTCCAGTTTCATTTGGAATTGTATTTTGTTTATTATTTCAATTTCATTTGGAAATGTTTCATGATTGTTCTTTGGTGACTTGACTAATGGTTATTGCTTTGTTTAATGTGATGATATTTGTGACCTTAAGTTATTATGTTAACTTGTGAATGTTGTTGATTATGTCATTGTAATCCTTGAGATTGTAATTGAGTGTTGTACTATGTTGTTCTATTGGAGTCAGTTTTGGCATTCATGGTCGCGATCACTTTCTTGTCAGCTCCTTAGTATGGGGGGTGGGTCTTCAGACCCACGTGGTCGGGTGGAACATGCAAAGCACCCCATTGGGTCCCCAGCCGAGGATCGGGAGGTGCAAATTGGTGTCATTTTCAAAAACTCCAGAGTTGTATCCGACTTGGTGCCAGTTTTGATACTTTGGATTCATATGCTCAGTTGTATCATTTGTCTTATTGTATGGTTTTTGTTCATGTTTGGAAACACCTTTGTACCATTGTAAATCTTGAAAAATTGTAATGCGGTGTAATTGTATTATTTTATCTTGAATAATCTGGTGCGGCTTTTGATTCCTGACAATTGCTATTCGATATGTTATATCTGTGGATACCTGACCCTTAAGATTGTTTGATGATTGAGAGTTCATCATTATGAGTTTGAGTTAATTATATATATGTTGTATTGACATACATGGATGGTTCTTATTAGTGTGTTGTCATGTATGGGTTACATTTGTAAATGTTTACTTTATTATGGATTATACCTTTGGTGTTCATTATTTATCGTCGTTGTATGGATTTAAGTTTCGTAATGACTCCTCATGTACCCCAAGGGACATAAGTGTTAACGATTTTGTATTATTAAGTTTTATGACTTGTGACTCAATGTGTGTTTCTTGTATGTTATGTTTACTTTTTTAAAAAAATTGTGCAGTAATTATTGCTTTAGATGTCCTTTGAGGTTCGCACGATGGGGCATTACATTTTGAAAGTCATATTAATATGGCAAAGTTATCTCTCCTGAACCATGGAGGTTAAGCCAATTCTTAAGGCTTTTTGAAGTGTATTTTAAAAGAAATGTGAGCACCATATTATAGCGTTGGTTTTGGGTAGTAATAAACTAATTGTGAAGCCACGTAGGTGGCTGATTATTACAAATTATGGGTTTAATTTAAAGCCACAAAAAGTGGTGATGGGAAATATTTAGCATATACCTATTATTTTGGCATTCACGGCTTGGGTGATGAGTGTATAAGGTGGTTGGAAGGCATGTCAATGTTCTTGCAAATCATTCCATTCTTTGAGGCTCTTCCTAATTTCAAACTAATTTTTAATATGCAATCAACAAAATAATGTAGTCATGGGGTTTGAGGAAAGATAGTGTTTGTTTTAAGAGGTTTCATATGTGTAAACACAGGGCACCATGGTTTGATGGTTAGTAGGCCTTCTATAGCTTGACTACCATAGCAAATTGGATGCTCATCTTACACAGTTTGTTTGTCTAATGTTGGAGTTGCAATTGCAAAAGTTTAAGATTGTGTGTGGAGTTTGTAAAGAGAAAAAGTTTGAGTCTGAGTTGTTGAGTTAAAAGCAAGATATAACAATATCAAATCCAAGATAATCTTTTCTAAGCATGGAAAAAAATTCTTCTTCTTCTCTTCTTTAATCTGATAAAAGCTCATCTATATTTTTGAATTTAATTAAGCCAGTGCAATATGCAAGTTTGTGGTTATTTTGGAATCACATAAGGAAGAGTATAAATATACACATATATTCTACATTATTCATGCACATTCATAAGAGAATATAAAGGATGATAAGAATTATAAAACTAGTTGGTTAGGCTGAGTTCTCACACCAGTAAGCATTTGTTTTAAATAAAATAGATGTATGAGATTTTAAGGTTAATTATAAGGGAGAGCTTAAGGGAAAAGCTTAGACTCTCTAAGTTGAGTTTTACCAAATAAACTGGCATCATAAATTGAATTAGTAAAGACTTGTAAAATACTTGGAAATGGTATTTCTTCCACCCAATATGATAGTGTCATTTTATATTATTATTATTATCATAATTTATATTGCATTTTCGATGATAAGAATCTTTATAAAATTCAAAAAAAGGTCTAAAATATAATAGAGAAGATAAAGTCTTTATTATTATTTGAAATTTATAAGTATTTTATCTTTGACCAGAAGACAATATTATTATCTATTGATTTGAAATTAAGTATCTTGAATACAGGACATTATGTTCTCTTTATAAACCAAAGGCCATAATACTAAGAGATTTTAAGATGTAGGAGTGTAGATATTTCACAAATAGAAAATATTCTCTAGCTTGGATATAAACTTATCATGCATTTATATATATGAGTATATATTTGTCATATGGAAGGATAAATATGTGAACATGATCATGAACTAAGCTAAAGAGGATTAAATTACTAGAATTAAACCAAGATTTAACTAATTAATCCATGCTCCCAATGAAATTCTTGAAATATTAAACTAAGAAGCCATGAAAACATCAAATGCATAAAGGAAACCTAATTAATACATCAAACCTCATGCCATTGGGGGATTAGTGCTAAAGTGATGTGGAATGTCGGCCCTTTTCCAATCCCTTGATTGAAACAAGCTTGAAGATGATGCTCCAATGGAGAATTGATGGAAAATGGATGCACGATTGGCTAAAATGGATGCAAATGGATTAAATGCTCATAAAGATTGTCATGAAAATGACTATAATATAGGTGCTCTCAATGAATGTGGATGATTTTCTCAATAAATAAAGGCTATTTGTAGGAAAATTGGATGACTCAATGGCCAAGATCAATTTTCTTAATCAATGGATGAAAATTGAGGAGAGGAATTGGCATGGATCAAGAATTCAATCCACGAAGGAGATTGAAAGTTGGCATGGATTGATCAAGTTAATCAATTGTTCAAATTGATTTGAGGAAACACAAATCCTAAAATTTAGGAGGAATGTGCTAGATATTTCCATTTGAGAGGGAAATTGTTTGAATTTGAAATGGAGGAATATTCCATGGGAATATTCTTTTGCAAGTGGGAGAAATTGGAGGGATGACATAAATTAGTCAATTAAATAATTAGAATATTATTTAATTGTGCATGATGGAGGAATTAAAATATTTAATTAAATAACTTACTCATTTAATTAAAAAGGGGAATTAATGAAATTTAATTAAATAATTTAGATTATTTAATCAAATGAGAGGACTTAGGGAATTTAATTAAATAATTTGCATTATTTAATTAAACTGGATAAAAATTAGTATGAATGGGTGAATTAACCTAATAATGTCGATTATTCGATTAATAGAAGAAAATGATAAATTTAATTAAACAGTTATGCTTATTCAATTAAATAGTCGAAAAGGGTTAAATCAAGATGAAAATGATGTTAGTAACTAAATTCAAATGTGTAATATCAATTAGGATGATTTTAAGTGTCTAATTTTTTTCCCTCTTTGAATCAAGGTACTTGTTACATTGGTTCAAAGACTAACGCTTTTCAGATCAATGCAGTCGTTCAAATCAAAAATTTAAAAATTTGTGAATTTTTAGATGCCCCACTATTGCTCTAGCGGAAGGAATTATGCTAGTTTATTGCCCCCTCGAGAGATCAACTAGAAATTTGATTTTTAGGTCGAAATTGCGACAAGGACGGAAGATTAGTTTAGCTCAAAAAGGATGTAAAGATACTTCTTTAGAAAGGTTAGATATTTTATGATGTATAGACATTCATTGGCCATTGGTAGCCTCATGTATATTTTGATATATATCGCACTTATTTGATACTTGGATAGAATTGTTAGTAAAGATAGAAGAATGAGATCATGTATATTGACTAGCCATTGTTTTTTAGATTGACTCAGAAGTCCAACAAGCCTATGATTATTGGAGACTTTATTAGATATGGTGATGAGAGATGATTTGCTTATTTCTAGGATTGGGATAGATTTCATCATATCATTCCTTATTTTTGATATAGAAAATAGACACGATGCATCAAGGTATTGATAACCAGAATGGCATTGTATCTAATGCGATGGACTTTGACTTTGCAAATAGATAGATGGGAGTATCCTTGTTCATACTTGGCATATGGAAACCTTGTTTGACCATGTGAAAAATAAGCCATCAAATTAATGAGACTAACACACAAAAGGTAATCCATTTATTATTGTGTGTATGAAATATTGGTTTAATTAAATAGAAATCAAACACATGTTAATAAGACATTAAATCAAAAAGCTGAAAAGAAACAGAACAATGCAAACTGTAATCGCAGCTTCTCGAAATCATCTTATCCTCCTCTAACTTCAGCGTTTTGTTGTTTTCGAATGGCTCTCAGACCAACAGATCCAACTCAACAAAAAGATAGCATGAAGAAGGAGATACAAAATGCATATTATGCTAAATGCAAATCTATGCTAATATGAAAGTATGGGTGCAATGCTGAAAATGATGTGAATGCATAGGCTGATTGTATGAACGTGGGTATGCGTAGGTAAGTGCATGCGTGTGAATGCGGATGATTAACCAAGGCTTGGATTTGCACGGGCTTTTATAGAGTTTTCGAATAGGTTTGATTGGCTGAATCGATCGACGGTCCAGATTAAGCTTGTTTCGAATGGACGGCGAGAGATTTTCGAAAGTGGAAGAGAAGGATGGAAGGTTTCCCTTTTCTTTCAATTTCGTCATTGAGTTTCGAAGGGAAACTTCCATTTCAAAAAATGAGATAGAATTTGGAAGGGCGAGTTAGCATGAGTTAGAAATAAAATAAAATAAATTTATTTAATTTAAAAGTGGAGATGAAAATAGAAATCCACATAATTAAATAACTCATATTTAATTATGTTTAAAATGAAATTAGAGTGAGGAATATTAAATAAGATATTTAATATTTAATTTAATTCGGATATGGGATGGAGAATATTCCATTATTCAAATATTTAAAAATATTTAAACTTTAGAACCAAATGATAATTAAATATAAATAAATTATAAAAATTTATTTAATTTAATTAAGCGGAGGGTAGAAATGTTAGTAATTAAATAAAATTATTTATTTAATTTAAGGTAGAAGAATTTAGAAGATGAACGATATAAATAAATAATTAAATTTATTTATATGTAGATGACATTAGAGGAATTGATTAAATAAATCATATTTAATTAATTAACAAGCTTAATCATGACCAATTTTAGATATATACATTTTGCCCCTCTTTGAAGTGATGTGTATTGCTTCCTTGGTCAATAGATAGGTAAAATGTCATGTCATCATGCTGATATGGGTAAAGATGATAGAAAAATTGAATGATTGATTGATAACTTTGCTTCCTAGGGTAGAAAACAAAGAGTAGATTGAACTGATATGACTTCTGATAAATTTGCTTCCTACGATAGAAAACAAATAGTAATGGATGGTAGGATAGATGTGATATGAGATCTAGCTTGATAGAGTTGATTTGATTTGATTGATAGGACTGATTGTGTGATATGGATCGTTGATTTGTTGCATTGATATGAGTCATTGATGGGTCTGATATAGTTCATTGATAGATATGAGTCTGATTTGATATTGTGTGAATATTTGATGAGTCTAATGGATGATCTTTGTAATGAAAAATAGGAGGTTTTCAAAAAACTCCAGATTAGAGAGCGACACTCAGCAGGATGGGATAGGATCCCTGAGTTGACTCCTGCTGATAGAGCATTGATTGATGTGTGTGGTTTGAGACCCTTGTTGGCGATGCCGCCGATTAGGGTCAACAGAGGATTGTTGACAACACTTGTAGAGCGATGGCATTCAGAGCACAACACCTTTCACATGCCAACCGGTGAGGTGACAGTGACTCCTGAGGATGTGTACAGGATCCTAGGTATTCCAGTTGTCAGAGCCCTTGTGTATTACAATCACAAGGAGCTGGGAGGTACGGATGCGTTGAGGAGAGTGTATGGAGATGCACAGATAGCCGGGTACTGGGTACTGTGGGTAGACTTTCATGGATATCCAGCCTTACCAGCAATTTTGGGTGCTTTCATTGGAGGTCTCCTTTGTCCGGATCACCGGGCAAAGGGATTGTCAGTGGGCTGGGGTAGGATTCTAGAGCAGATGATACTACAGCCAAGGAGGTATGCATGGGGGAGCTACATGTTAGCTCATCTCTATCACGATTTGCACTAGGTGGTCTACAGAGGATCGTCTAGTTTATCTTGTGGGGTTACATTGCTACAGATCTGGGCCTGGGAGCATTTCGCTGTGATGAGGCTGGCATGCTCCAAAGTGAGGCCACTAGGCAGGCCATATATCTATATGTATTCTATGTTCCTTACCCAGCCCAAGCTGGGCAAGGTAGATTATTGGAGACGACTGCTAGACGACATAGATACAGTCATATGGCGACCATATTTGGATTGTGAGCCATGGGCGACTGATGATATAGAGATGCCCTATGTCTGTATTCTGCAATTCCTGATAGGGAGGACTCCCTTTATTTTGGAGCGATTCTTGGCATTGTGGGTGCAGGGGCAGTTCGGATTCACACAGGGGATGCCGCAGGGGGTTGCACATTACGCCCGGAGCAAAGATGAGGCCGAATGGGGGCCGTGTATTTTTTATCAGGCCGCCTATACAGAGTTCATGGCCTTAGCACCTGAGGTATGGGTTGATAGACGATACATCATGGATGTTGGGATGTCCGATGAGTATGCTGCCTATTTTCACATGCATCCATTTCCACGATTTACTAGCCCAGATGAGCCAGCACCGATTTTGGTAGTACCACAGCCCGGGGCAGGTGGACAGGAGGATGTGGCCGGCGGTGAGCAGGGAGCAATGGGAGGAGAGGAGGTGGAGAGCGGAGAGGAGGGCTCAGATGATGATGATGATGATGGGGATGATGGTGGGGTGGGAAGACATGCACTGGGGAGGTCAGGGCGAGATATCTTGAGGGGCGTGCAAATTATGTGACGACTGAGGACAAGGATAGGGAGGCGGACAATGATCTGGATGGCCTCCTCCTTGCAGCAGGGACAGGTAGCCACTCTTCAGGCTCAGGTGCAGGCATTGCAGGGGCAGCAGGGTCAGCTACAGAGTCAGTTGTCGCAGGCACAGGCTTTTATTGTGCAGTTACAGGCACAACTCGCACAGGCACAGGCGCAGGAACAGGTACAGGCAGCTGCCCCAGACCCACAGTTAGCTCAGGTGATCACAGAGAGGGATGCACTCAGGCGACGGGCAGTAGAGGCTGAGGGCGTGGCTCAGAGACTGATGGGCACTATAGAGAGTGCGTCACTACGAGATGCCATTGCAGAGGGTATGGAGATGGCTAGAGAGGCTGAGTATTACAGGGTGAGGTATGAGGAGCTATTCCCTCCAGAGCGCAGAGAGCCATACCCGCGATCCCACAACAGGACCCGGAGCAGATCACAGACACATACCTAGAGTAAGGGAGTGACAGGGCCACGGCAGGACCCAGATGTAGGCACTAGTGGCAGACCACCTCCCTCCGGACCAGCACCATCAAGAGCATCGACCAGTTAGACTTTATGATATATAGCATTTTTGGAGCATATATATGCTATTTCTGATCATTTTTGATGTATTGGACATTGTAGTTTCATTGGACATTTGGACATTTGTATCATTTTTGATGAGTGATGATATGTAGCGGCGATGATTACTTTGATGATGATGTGATGTGCATTTTATGATGTGATGATATCATATGCATTTATGCCTATGTGTTTGTGGAGATTTGATGATATGTAGGATGATTTGATTATGATATTTTATTATGATTATGATTTGATGATGTGTACTAATGATGTCATGCAGATGAATTGGCTATGAGGTGTATTTTTGGATTTTGTAATGCAAAAAGATGTAACATAAATGTTATGCTTCAGTTTATGAAATGATGTGATGTGAAATGTCATGAGTGGATAAAATGTTATAGCATAATAATAATAATAATGATGTGAATAGATAAATGATAATGTGATGAAATATAATGATATGTGATTGGACTAAATGGATAAATGAAATGATAAGTGAAATGATATGATATGAAATGCTAGATGGAATGGTTAAATGATATGATATGAAATGTTAAATGGAATTGTTAAATGATGTGATAATGGATGATAAATGGAATGAATGATAATGATAATGCAATACGAAATGATAATGCAATATTAATGACAATGAAAATGATGGTATGAAATGATAATGATAATGATGATATGAAATGATAATGATAAATGCAATATTAAATGATGATGATAAGGATGATATGAAATGATAATGATAAATGCAATATTAAATGATAATGATAATGATGATATGAAATGATAATGATAATGATGATATTAAATGATAATGATAAATGATGATATTAAATGATAATGATAAATGCAATATTAAATGATGATGATAATGATGATATGAAATGATAATGATAATGATGATATTAAATGATAATGATAAATGATGATATTAAATGATGATGATAAATGCAATATTAAATGATGATGATAAGGATGATATTAAATGATGATGATAATGATGATATTAAATGATAATGATAAATGCAATATTAAATGATAATAATAATGATGATATGAAATGATAATGATAATGATGATATTAAATGATAATGATAAATGATGATATTAAATGATAATGATAAATGCAATATTAAATGATGATGATAATGATGATATGAAATGATAATGATAATGATGATATTAAATGATAATGATAAATGATGATATTAAATGATGATGATAAATGCAATATTAAATGATGATGATAAGGATGATATTAAATGATAATGATAATGATGATATTAAATGATGATGATAAGGATGATATGAAATGATAATGATAAATGCAATATTAAATGATAATGATAATGATGATATGAAATGATAATGATAATGATGATATTAAATGATAATGATAAATGATGATATTAAATGATAATGATAAATGCAATATTAAATGATGATGATAATGATGATATGAAATGATAATGATAATTATGTTGTGATGGTGAGTTTGGAAAAACATAAATGATAATGAAGTGAAATGCGAATGGAATGATAATGGGTATGAAGTAATAAATGGAAACGAAATGCTAATGGAAAAATAAAATATGATAATGAGAATGAATAATGACGATGGTAGTGGAACTAATCTGAATGAAATAATGTAAAAGATGAAATGAAAATGGATATGAAATGATAATGATATGAAACGAAATTGTTAAATGATAATGAAATAATGTATGAAATAAAATGATAAATGATATGGAATGATAACAAGCATGAAATGAATTGCCAATAAAATCTTGATGAAATAATAATGGAGATGTAACTAACATGAAATGATGGAATGGATGCAATAATGAAACTAATATTAAATGAAATGCGCCTAATGAGATGATACTGATAATAAAATAATAATGGGTGCAATAATGGAGCGATAATGCTAATGATGATGAAATGATAATGAAGATGAAATGATAATGGAAATGCAATGATAATGATACAAATGTTTGCATTGTCCTCCACAAATAGTCCAAAAAAAAAGTGACAGCCATTGACCTTTCGAAAACTCACGATGCAAATCCAATATGCAGTTATGAACAATGATCTAAAATGAAAATGCAACTAAAATAAAACTGACCATTTTGTTGAGCCTTTTAGTGAACCTGCTTAAATCATCATAGAGCGGTTGAAAATGTTGGAAGTATGTACAAGCATCAGAGGGGAAATTAGCACCAATGATGACCTGAGTACAACTTTCATGATTTTTGATATAACAAGTGAATACAAGTATCTAAGTATAATTGAACCAAGATGACCTGGGTATTTCTTGCATAAACAGACAAAGACTAACCATTATCTGGTGCAAATTTGGAACTATCATCAATGATAAATTTTGGAAATCATGTCTCGCAACATACTTGCAACAGATAAATGATTAACCTCAAGACAACAAACAAAGAAAAATCATCCTCTTTCCTTGCCACTCTAGTTCAGTTCATCATCGAGTGTGCTCTAGAGAAATGATGTCAAAAAATAAACAACCATTGTTCAACAAATGAAATACTGTGATTCCAAATATTATTTCAAATTAGAGATCATCCAAATATGAGTCGTGGTAAGGTACGCAACTGAAAGCCACTGTGATATGGATCAATGGTTGGTTGTTTTATTTTGCATGATTGTTTTCGATGCCATTGTCCTACTGTTTTGGGAAGATCTGAAAGTTGATTGCCCCCAGTATGCCCAAATTTGCCCTTGGTATCAACACAACTTGTTGAAATGAATATGTACAATAATCAAGCCATGATAAGACGTTATCACTCGAGGCAAATGATGATAGCATGGTGCTGGCGTGACCCTAAGATGATGGAAAAGATGCATGAAAAACAAAGACTAAGCAGCTAAGTGCAGAACGTGAACTAATAGATGGAGAGCTACAAATAGCGTCTGTTTGCTAGATTTTCACTATTTGTTTTTATTGCATTTTTCTTGTCAATAGACTGCCTGTTTGCTAGGTTTTCACCCTATGACGGTTTTTTTGATTTCTTCAGGACTTTTTCTGATTTTTTTGGATTTCTTCAGGACTTTTTCTGATTTTTTTGGATTTCTTCAGGACTTTTTCTAATTTTTTTGGATTTCTTCAGGACTTTTTCTGATGATGATAACCGTCTTAGACATAATACTTTTTCAAATGCATGTTGTTGATAGGCTCGTCAAATAGGTCCCCTTCTGGTGTTGATAGCTTGTAGGCTCTTGACCCATAGACTGCGATAACCACATAAGGACCTAGCCAATTTGGTTCAAACTTTCCTTTCTTCTCTTTGTCTTGTTGATTGTGTGGGTTCTCTTTCAGAACAAGATCACCCACTTGAAAGGTAGGTGGCTTTACTTTGTGGTTGTAGCTGTGAGGCATCATTTGTTGATATGCTTTTAGATGATCAGTTGCTCTTTGTCTTTTCTCATCTAGGAGTTCCAGTTCTTGGAGTCGGGAAACTCGGTATTCATCATCAGTTGTAAGGCCTTTCAATGATACTCTGAGTGAGGGAATCTCCACCTCTAAGGGCTATATGGCCTCTGCTCCATAGACAAGATTGAATGGTGTTGCTCCTGTTGGTGTGCGGACACTGGTTCGGTAGGCCCATAGAGCAGGATTGAGTTGAACGTGCCAATCCTTCCCCGAAGTATTCATAGTCTTTTTCAAGATTTTCAATATTGTTTTATTTGAGGCCTCTACTTGGCCATTCCCTTGTGGATAGTAAGGTGTTGAGTATCTATGTTGTATGTGAAATCTCTCACAAAGTTCATCAACATCCTGATTTTTGAATGGACGTCCATTATCTATAATAATGGAGTTGGGAATGCCATACCGACAAATGATATAGTTGAGTATGAATGATGATATTTTTTTGCTGGTGACTTTAGTAAGAGGGACTGCCTCAATCCACTAGGTAAAATATTTTGTTGTTGTGATGATGAATTTATGTCCATTTGATGAAGAAGGATGAATCTTGCCCACTAGATCTAAACCCCATTGAGAAAATGGCCAAGTTGGTGTGAACGGTTGAAGTTCTTGTGGAGGGGCATGAATGAGATTCCCATGAATCTAACATTTTGAACATGTTTTCACAAAAGTGAACGATTCCCTCTCCATTGTAGGCCAGTAGTAACCCATTCTAATTAATTTTTTGGATAAGATCAGTCCACTCGAATGAGTACCACAGATGCCACCATGAACTTCTTGTAAAGCTTTGTTAGATTCCTCGCATTCAAGACATCAGAGTAAAGTACCATCAAGACCATGGCGATAAAGGGTGTCAGCAATGAGGGTATAGCGAGTGGATTGGCGGATAAAGTTGCGTTTTTGGTTACGGGATAAATCGGGTGGTAAGATGTCATCTTTGAGATAGTCATAAAATTTTCCATACCAAGGCGAATCGGATCCTACCAAGTGACAGATGATTTGGCTTTTAGGGGTATCATATGCAAGTGTAAATGATTGTTCCACTAGAAATTCATAACGATTTTGAGTTTCTGGGAGTTGCAACAATGATGCGATTGTGGCCATGGCGTCAGCTGCTTTGTTATCAATCCTTGGAATTTGTGTAAATTTAATGTCCACAAAGTATTTCTTGAAATCATCAACCATCTTTTTATATGGTAATAGTTTCTCATCTTTAGTTTGATAGTCATCATTGATTTGATAGATGACTAGCTGTGAGTCCCCATACACTTGTAATTCTGTTATTCTCCATTCCAGTGCTATTTTGAGTCCAGTGATCAATGCTTCATATTCAGCTATGTTATTAGTACATGGAAACATTAGCCTATATGATCGAGGAATGGTATGTCCTTGAGGGGTGACAAAAAGTATGCCTACCCCTGATCCATGTTGAGTGAAAGAACCATCAAAATATAGAGACCATGTTTGTTTAGATTCTACAGTGAAGACATCGACATCTGAAAATTCAATGTGCAGAGGATGATCTGCTTGTAATGGCGCTTCAGCTAATTGATCGGCTATAACTTGTCCTTTGATGGCCTTGCGATCAACATAATGTATGTCAAACTTACTTAGAATCATTACCCACTTTGCTAACCTTCCTGTCAATGATGCTTTGCTTAACAAATACTTAAGTGGATCAATTTTTGACACCAGATTGATTGTATGGGTTAGCATGTAGTGCCGAAACTTCTGTGAAGCAAAAACTACTGCCAGACAAGTCTTCTCAATAGAAGTGTAGTTGATCTCATGACTTGTTAGTGTTCTACTGATGTAGTAGATTGCACGTTCCTTTCCTATAGTGTCTTCTTGTGCTAGTAGTGCCCCCAAGGAGTTCTCTGTTGCAGCAATGTATAAGACGAGTGGTTTGTCTGGATTTGGTGATACGAGAACTGGTGGAGTCATTAGATATTCTTTGATTTTCTGAAAAGCCAATTCACATTTGTCATCCCACTTGAAAGGAACATTTTTATGCAGTAGATGTGTGAAAGGTAAACTTTTGTCGGCCAATTGTGCAATGAACCTCTGTATAGATTGAAGTCGTCCTTGCAATGATCTTAACTGACTGATGTTCTTTGGTGGAGGCATTTCCATAATTGCTTGAACTTTTGTTGGATCTACTTCAATTCCCTTTTCTGAAACAATGTACCCCAAGAGTTTTCCAGATTTGACCCCAAAAACACATTTCTTAGGGTTAAGACGAACTTTGAATTTTTCTAATCTTGCAAATATTTTGGACAATACTTCAAGATGTCCTTCTCTGGTGTATGATTTTGCCAGTATGTCATCCACATAATCCTCCATGAATACATGCATCATGTCATGAAAGATTGTAGTCATGGCTCTTTGGTAGGTAGCCCCAGCATTCTTCAGACCAAAAGGCATGACGTTCCAACAATAAGTTCCCCATGGACACGTAAAAGTTGTTTTCTCCTTATCTTCAGGTGCAATCTTGATTTGGTTATATCTAGAAAAACCATCCATTAATGAATACATGGCATGGCTATCTATCAGATCAACTATGGTGTCAATATTTGGTAATGGGAATTCATCCTTAGGACATGCTTTGTTGAGATCTCTGAAATCTATGCATATTCTGACAGTTTTATCTGGTTTGGATACAGGTATGATGTTGGAAATCCATTCTGCATAGTCGATTGGTCTGATGAAGCCCACATCAAGAAGTTTTCTCAGTTCTTCTTTAACTAATAATGCAACATGAGGGTGCATCTTTCTGAGTTTTTTTTTTACCGGCCTGACCCCTGGTTTGATAGACAAATGATGCATGATAAGATCAGGATCAAGACAAGGCATGTTAGCATAAGACCACGCAAAATTGACCTGATTTCCTTTCAGGAATTCCATGAATTTTGGTATTTCTTTTTTAGTCATTAATGTAGCTAACTGTAAAATTATTGGTTTGTCTGAAGTCTCCAGATCGACAGCATTTGTAGGCTCAATTAGAATGGGCGATCATTCATGGTAGTGCTCCGGAAGAGTGTCAAGATTCCCATCGTCTGGTGCCTCAAAGAGGTTTTCACCATCAGATACGCTCTTTATTTTAAATTTTGTTTGATCTAATACTGCCAGATTTTGGTTTTCACCATTAGATCTTTCTTTTTTATTTTTACTTTTGCAGCTGGGAGACTTGACACTCTCCTGATCAAAAACTTTATGTCAAAAATTGCTGGTGGAACAATCATTTGTATCTTCTGCGGAAAGGAAGTTTACAATAGCTTCATCACTTGGAAACATGGATATGTTAATAGATTCCATAAAACCCCAATCAATGAGGTCAGGATGAATTAAAGGTAGAGGATCGTCAGGTTGTGTGAGATCGGCTATGGTTAAGGTCATAACAGAGTGGTTTGCAGGATTCGAGGTATAAGGTGGATCAATGATGATACTGTCCTCATGATAGTCTTGTTCGTTTAGATCTAATTCAGTATCACTAGAATCATAGTGAATTTGTGGTTCAGATTCTTGCGGTTGGGACCCTGAACCTTGTCCTTCAATTAGAGTTGGGGCATATTGGTGTATTACATCAATCTCTTTGTCCCTCCAAAATTCATCATTGTAAATGGTGTCCCATTCATATTCAGTAGAGTCTATGTCAGAATTGTTGCCTAGGAAGTTATGAATTGTTGTCACACATGCCTCTTGTGAATCTGAGCTTTCTTGCAATGTGAAGACAGTGCCATGTTTGGATTTGTTTTCTTTAGAGTGAGTATCATAACCCAATCTAGTTTTTTCTTTTGCAGTGAGTCCACAGAGGTGAATGGGTTCCACTACTCCTTCCTTCCTTTTTCCGATAGGTCCTTCATCATAACCCATCTTCTGCATGATTGAATATCCTTTTCCATATTTTTCTGTGGGTAATTTGATATTAGAAACTACTTCATCTTCATCTTTATAGAGCCAATTTAGAATTTCCATATCTTCAGGATTTTCCATGGGGAATTTTTCTTTGATGAAGTGCCCCTTAAATTTTGTGATTGGTTCTACTGGTGTTTGCTTTGATGTTGATGCTGTTGATATTTGATGTTCCCTGATAGATGGTTGTCCATGTGATCGAGGTGATGTAGGTAAATTGGAAAGGCAAAGAGAGTATTCTCCAACACCGTGATCCTTGAATTTCAGCTTTTTGTCAAAACTATTCGTCAATTGACCGATTTGTGTGTCAATTTTTAAAGAAGTATTGGCATGAGCTTCTCGATTATTAGGGACCAAAGTATCTTGACTAACTCTTATGTTGGCACAAGTTTGAATGTTGGAATTATCAGCAGGTATTGTGATTTCCTGTCCATCATAAGGAAATTTGAGACATTGATGATATGTTGATGGGATAGCTTGCATTTCGTGGATCCAAGGATGACCCAACAAAATGTTATATGCAAGATCACGGTCTAGTACTTGACAAAAAGTATTCTTTATAACATGGCCCACTCTGATCAGCAGCATGATTAGACCTTTGGATGCTCTTTCTTCATCATCATAAGCCTTTATGGTAATCTTTCTTCTGAAATCAATGGAGTCCTCAGAAAATCCTAAGGCTTTGACCAACTTCAAGGTACAGATGTTCAAACCAGCACCTCCATCTATTAGAACCCATCTGATGTGAAACTTGTGAACCATGACTTCTAGGTACAAAGAGGAGTTATGGGGATGAGTTATGGAAGCGTCATCCTTATCAGAGAATGAAAGACAAGTAGGTGAGGACAAATGCCCTACCATGGCTTGAAATTGATTTACATCCAATTCAGTTGATACATTCGTCTCTACTAGGGCTTTGTCTAGAATTTCTTTATGGGCTGGAGAAATCTTCAATAGTTCCAGAATGGAAATTTGAGAGGGGGTTTTTTGAAGTTGGTTAACCAAATCATATTTATGTTGAGGTGGAGGTTCTGTGGATCTTGAAGAAGCACCCTTTAAGACAACTTTGGCTTGTGCTCTTGTTGTTGCGTTGACTTCTCTATATTCCACCTTTTTGTTGACTTTAATGACATTTACCCACTCGTCGTCTGCGTAAAGATGATTGATTATATGATCATCATTGATATGATTCACATTTTTTTTCAAAAGATTCACCCTTTTGATAATTAGGCAATGGATTGCGAAATGCTTGGTGATCTGCGTTGGTTTGTTGATTTCCTTCTATTGTGATGATGTCATTGTCGATTAAGTCTTGAATCACATTCTTCAAAGCTTGACAATTGTTTGTGTGATGACCTTTACACCGATGATAATCACAATAATATGCCTCATTCCATGATGGAGGTTTTACACTCGGTTCATAATTCCGTTGAGGCGGTAAAGTAATGAGATTTTTGGCCATCAATTCTTTGAATGCGGATTCTATGGATTGACCAAATGGAGTAAAAGTTCTTCTATTCGAGAAAAATGAAAATCTTTGTGGATTTGAATTCGACGTGTTTCCTAAAGAATTTTGATTGTTATTGTTTCCTCGATAACCCTGGTTATTGTTTAAAGTCCCTTGATGGGAAGTGGAGTGTTGATTTGTATTGTTCCTCTGAGGAGGAGGATTATTTACATGATTTGCAATCAAGTTGACATTGTTGTTGCGACTGTTTGGAGTAGTGAGGACAAATGGTTTGGTTGAAGCATGATTTGCATCCACAACACCATCATTCACCATATTTTTGTTGCGAGTCCAGAATTTGGATTTGTCCTGATTATTATGATGGTTGGATGAGCTAGGATTTTCTTTGTCATGTTTTATTATGCCTCTTTTGACCAAAGCATTTTCAATGGTTAAGGCATCTTCAATCATTTTCTCAAAAGAATGACAATGTAAGTTC
Organism: Sequoia sempervirens; assembly: GCA_007258455.2. NCBI lineage: Eukaryota > Viridiplantae > Streptophyta > Pinopsida > Cupressales > Cupressaceae > Sequoia > Sequoia sempervirens. The sequence goes on along the minus strand of VDFB02267068.1, from coordinate 352,918 downwards.
AAGTGATAGCTCATTTCTGAATTTAAACTGTTGATGAAAGTAACCATCTTTTCTTTCTCGGGAATAGGACGTGGGTATCTGGCAAACATTCTTCTCCATCTCTGAAGAAACGTAATGAAAGGTTCACCAGGTTTCTGTGCAACTTTACAAAGATCTATCATGGTGATCTGATGTTGTATGTTGTAGGTATATTGTGATATGAATAAATTGATCAATTCTTCAAATGTCCTGACGGGAGGTGTGATCTTGGATAACCATTCCATAGAGTGTACTCCAAGACTCCTAGGAAATAATCGCATCAAGTAAGTATCTTCGTGAGCAAATTCTAATGTTAGGTTTCTGAAGTCTCTAACGTGATCGATTGGATCCGTTTTCCCATTATAGCGATCAAACTTTGGCATTTCACAATGCTTAGGAAAAGGAACCATGTTTAAATTTCTGTCGAAAGGATAAGGAGAGATGTCCTCCAAAGTGTATTTCTTTTTGGTTGTTCCCCCTTGTAATTCTCTAACTTGTCCTTGAAGTGCCTTGATTTGTTGAGTCAAGGCACTAAGATCTGAAAGGGGTGTCTCTTCAGGTTTGTTTTTCAAGTTTTCAGTGTCAAAGTCGTGAGGTAATTTAGCCCCTTGTTCGGCTAGATAGCAAAAATATTTTTCCTTATCTTGCTGTAAGATCTTTTCAATGGCTTTATGGAATTTTGGATCTTGTTCAGCCTCTCTAAGATGTTCCTCATCTTGTTCCTCATCACTATCCACTTGGTTTTTATCCCTGTAATTATGAAAAGGATTTTCTTCTCTATTGTCCATGTTGTTGTTGAAGAGTGGATTTTGATTTATGCTGAAAATGGGATTGCTGCTTTCTCCTTCCTCTTGAGTGTTCTGAATATGAATTTCTTTCTGGATTGTATCCTTCAGTTTATTGTGTTGAGACCTTGTGGAGATAGGCATATGTTTTTGGAAAATTCTTCTAAACTTAGATCCTAGTTTTTGACAATGTGCGATGGTAATGATATCTTGATCCGATAAGATATGAAATCTTATGATATGATCAAGTATACTTCTAATTTATTGGTTGTGGCTTCCAAGTTTGATGAAGGATTTCAGAATCCTGTTGGGGAAGTTGAACCAAAAACTAAAAAGCTGTTTTGAGAGATGCACTTTTAAAATTTTGATCTTTGTTTTCAAAGAAAGGTTCCAAAATCAATGAAGAATTTGATTGGGGTGTGAAGGATACTCTATGGAAGGTTGTGGTATGTTGTCAAATTCAAGAGGTTGGTTATGATTATGTCGTTGTGACAGAGCTAATCTCTGATAATAAGCTCGGGAATCTAAGGGATCTACAGCATACTCATCAGTGAATCCTCTAACAAAATCCTGATATCTATGAAGAAATCCTCGATAGTGAAGCAAAACTCATCGACTTTTGTACAAGAATTTTCTCTTCTGCAGTTTTTTCTTGTATCCTAATGGTTTCTTGGGTTTTTTGATCCTTTTAGACAATGACTTCTTGGTAAATTTTGTTGACTTCCAATCTCTAAGCATGAGAAAATTGTTTGGAACTATTTTTGAACCAATGATATGAAAATCTCTTAAGTGGCTTTCAATTGTTTCTTCATGTTCCTTTTGGATGATTTCTTTATATGAATTAATGTAAAGGAAGACACAACAAACATTTTTGAAAACAGTTGTTCTTAAAGCCCTATACTAACATTGAAGTGTTTGATCAAGAAATGTTTTTCATCAAATGTTTTCACAGGTTTTCCACATGAAAAATAGTTCAGACAGACTCACTCTTAAATGCTCAAGTAGGTCACTCTAATAATCAACAGCCCACAACTTAAAACTACGTCGACTCAAATAGCCGTGTCACCCCCGAAGGGGCGCCTGTGTTTTTGTCTTTTCCAAGCGCGTACTCAGAGTTATGGAAGTGGATACTGGATCCCCTGAGCAAACGGTCCTTGGCAGTTATATGGTGAGTATCTTGGGGGCAGATTCTTCCCTCCCCTTACACCATGATTATCAAAATGTTTGGCAACTAACTCGGCTGGCTACTACACTAGGTTCATAGTAAGGATTTTCGTTCGGTGTGGCAATAATAAACTCCCTCAGGAGACCTCCCAACCTTTAGAACAAAGGCTTTGGGGATGGTTATCTTGCACACTACCGGCAAAAGAGGGTTTCCCCAGATCTGCTTTAAATTTTATAGTGGGGTGGAATAGCCTGGCTTTGGCTTGAACCCACTTGAGTCGTTCCCATAGGGTGAGTACTTTTTCCCACTACGGCAGGCTCTCTAAAGGATGTAATTGAAACAAAAACATTGCATGAAATTAAAAGGAAAGTCTGATATTTTGATCACCCAGTTAAGGGGAGAGCATAGACCTATTGCCACAATCAAAGTAAGCAGATGTTCTTTTTAAAATCCAAATAACAATGAGCTAATCTAAGTGAAGATATTGCTTCACCAAAAACAGATTGTTCAATTTTAACTGCAAAATTCATTGTTTGGTGACTATCCTAGATTGCTTCATTTTATCCAGATGTGGCTACCCTAGAATTGCTTCATTTTAGAACTTTAGAAAAAGAAACAGAATTATGTCTGCGGAATGCATCAGACTTAGAATTCTGTGATTTTGTTACAGTCTATATGCGCCTGAACAGAAGCTGTATGCACCAAAACATATATGCGCCAGAACAGAGACTGTATGCGTCGAAACAGAGACAATATGCGCCTAAACAGAAGCTAGATGCGCCTGAACAGACACTATAAGCGCCTAAACAGAGACTGGATGCGCCATAAGAAAATGTCAAAATAATTACTGTGCATGCAAGAAGGAAATTATATGCGCGCAAACATTTACTCTATGCACCTAAACAAACACACTATATGCGCTTTAACAGTCACGAGATGCGTTTTAACAGTCACGAGATGCGCTTTTACAGTTACGGAATGCGCCCTAACAGTTACGGGATGCGCATCAAAATTCTACAAAACAAAAAGTTAAATTTTTCATATGCATGTCAGAATTTTTCGAATGCGCCTAAACGTCAGAATTTTCTGAAAAGCCGATTCCAGAAAGCCGAAACTGTCAAAACAAACTTACAAAAATCGTTAATTTCGTGGGTTCGAGCCCCACGGTGGGCGCCATTTTAATGTGTGTATGAAATATTGGTTTAATTAAATAGAAATCAAACACATGTTAATAAGACATTAAATCGAAAAGCTGAAAAGAAACAGAACAATGCAAACTGTAATCGCAGCTTCTCAAAACTGTCTTATCCTCCTCTAACTTCAGCGTTCTGTTGTTTTCGAATGGCTCTCAGACCAACAGATCCAACTCAACAAAAAGACAGCATGAAGAATGAGATACAAAATGCATATTATGCTAAATGCAAATCTATGCTAATATGAAAGTATGGGTGCAATGCTGAAAATGATGTGAATGCATAGGCTGATTGTATGAACATAGGTATGCGTAGGTAAGTGCATGCGTGTGAATGCGGATGATTAACCAAGGCTTGGATTTGCACGGGCTTTTATAGAGTTTTTGAACATGTTTGATTGGCTGAATCAATCGACGGTCCAGATTAAGCTTGTTTCGAACGGACGGCGGGAGATTTTTGAAAGTGGAAGAGAAGGATGGAAGGTTTCCCTTTTCTTTCAATTTCGTCATTGAGTTTCGAAGGGAAACTTCCATTTTGAAAGATGAGATAGAATTTGGAAGGGCGAGTTAGCATGAGTTAGAAATAAAATAAAATAAATTTATTTAATTTAAAAGTGGAGATGAAAATAGAAATCCACATAATTAAATAACTCATATTTAATTATGTTTAAAATGAAATTAGAGTGAGGAATATTAAATAAGATATTTAATATTTAATTTAATTCGGATATGGGATGGAGAATATTCCATTATTCAAATATTTAAAAATATTTAAACTTTAGAACCAAATGATAATTAAATATAAATAAATTATAAAAATTTATTTAATTTAATTAAGCGGAGGGTAGAAATGTTAGTAATTAAATAAAATTATTTATTTAATTTAAGGTAGAAGAATTTAGAAGATGAACGATATAAATAAATAATTAAATTTATTTATATGTAGATGACATTAGAGGAATTGATTAAATAAATCATATTTAATTAATTAACAAGCTTAATCATGACCAATTTTAGACATATACAATTATGGATGAAAGATTATTGCGGGTGAAAGCAAAATGGGATGGGTGGTTTTAAACTTTTTGGAATATTTCAATGTTTTTTACGCTTTGCAATGTTTTGAGGTTGGTTTTTGATCTTTTTGAGGTTATGTGAATGTTTTGGTTTTCAATTTATTTGAGATTGTTTAGGGTTTTTAAACATTTAACGAATGTTTTTGTTCAAAGTTTTTCTAATGTTTTTGTGTTTTCTAAGATTAGACCAAGACCTAAGGAGAAACTAGCTTAGTGCCTCGGGGGCTCATCAGTGATGGCCTTGCCTATGTTATACACACAAAGATGACACCGTCCAACTAACTCTGACCAGTAATTGTTTATTGATGACATATGAACATTGATGGATTGTCAATTTATTGTGGAAAACTCCTGAAGGACTGACCTAATGCTTCAAGGGCTCATCAATGATGGGCTTGCCTACTTTCAAGCTCAGAGACAACGTAGTTCAACAACCATGTTTTTTTTTTTTAACTTTTTACACCTATTTAGGGATTTTGACATGATTTGGATGTTTTTGAAATATTGAGAGATGATTTGGATGTTTTTGAGATTTTAACTTTACAAGATTTTGGATGTTTTTGACTTTACAAATGTTTTGGGTGTTTTTGGATTTTGACTTTACAAATGTTTGCGACTATTTTTGGATTTTTGAGATTTTGCGAATGTTTTGGATGTTTTTGGATTTTGACTATACAAATGTTTTGGATGTTTTTGGATTTTGATGATTTTGCGACTGTTTTTGGATTTTGGAAATTTTGCGACTGTTTTTGGATTTTGAGATTTTATGACTATTTTTAGATTTTTTGCGAGATTTTACAACTGTTTTTAGATTTTTGAGGATAAATGATACCTATATCACGATGTTGATGTTACGTTATGAGATATAAGATATGGATCGAGAATTATTTGAAAACCAAAGTGCAATAACCTGCCCCCATTGTCTAGGAATGTTTCATTTTTCATGAGTAAATTAGGATAGTAAATGGATAACCATGTGAAGAGTATGTGACAAGTTTTAGTTTGCAATAGGATCAATACTATCGATAGGAAATGAGACCATGGGATAAAATGGAATCAAAAAGACCATGTCAAGACTTTTCCATGAATAGAGTTGAAGTATACGCCGAACCTTTGTCAAGATCAAGATATGTTGGAAGATCTAGATAAAGATGGATTAGATGGATGGAGGGAGCACTGGATTTATCATGACAAATGTGAGATACTTCCATCTGAAAAGGATCATATAGATGTCCAATTCTACTCATGATGCATGTTTTCCAAGTTTTCATCATAGTACTTGCCCAAAGTGCCATCGTAGTGGTTTTCACTGGAGGATGATTTTTATCTTTAGTATTTTCTTAATTTTTTGATTTTTTTTGATATTTTGAAATTTTATGCTTATTTTGATCCACCTAATGGTACTAATGTAGATCCATTGTCGAGTGATCCCACAATATTGGTTTATAATTTCTGGGAGATCCCGATTTTTGCTGAAATCACATATTTTTAGAAAATATAATGATTTAAGCCTTGAAAATTTTGATTTAAAGGATTCCAATTGAAGAGGGTTTGATTGAACCACCTTAGATCAAACCCCCTTGGATCTAGAACCCCGCTAGTTTTAAACCATACCTATAACGGAGTCTCCTTTACACCTAGCAAAATGCTGATAAAAAACAACTTTTGATTTATCTTTTGGGGGATCAAATGAATTCATTTAAAATTTATTTTTGTATGTAGTCCTTATTATAAGCTTCCAAAAAATTATAATTTTAAATAAATTTAATTTTATTATTATATTTATTTTTTATTTCTTGTGAATGTAGGTTTTTTTTACCAAAAATCAAGCTCTTTGTTCTGCACATGTGGAAAAATAGCAGATTATAAAAAAAAAAAGAATATCAATGCACTAGATATTGAAGTCCTTGATCCAACAAAAAAATGAATTTCGATACATACAAAAAGTTATGTTGTATACAGTTATGTCTAAATTGTAATTGGTTTGACTTTGAAACTTGATTAAGGAAAAAATATTCAATAAAACGCTATGAAACCAAATAAAAGCACTAGATATCATAGTTACAAATCTAAATTTGAAAAAATAGAATTTTATCCTTCATGGAAAAAAATTTATGTTGTATACGATGAGCGTCACTCCTAAAAATGGTGTTTACTGAAAAAAATAGTTTTCGAAGGAGATGGAAAAAGAAGTGTAATTTGATTCCAAAATTTTTGAAAAAAATATGCTTAGAATCTACAGACAAAATGTCACAAATCACTAGTTTGCATCATCTTCAAATTCCTCATAGTTTAGCCGCTATAGGTGCTCGAAAGTGAAGATTTAGTTAGAAAAAATTAGTCCAGTGTCTAGTTTGGCCGAAAATTGTAAACCAATATTGTGGGATCACCTTGTCGTAACGTGCCAATGATATCATGCTTAAAGAAGCTAGTTTGCTAAGATACAGGCGCTTGAATGCAAATTTTGAGTAAATGCTTAAAGGAAACCTAATTTAATATATCAAACCTCATCCTATTGGGGGATTGGTGCTGAATTGATGTGGAATGTCAGCCTTTTCCCAATACCTTGGTTGAAACAATCTTGAAGATGGTGCAATTGATGAAAAGTAGATGCAAGATTAGCTAAAATGGATGAAAATAGATGAAATGCTCATAAATATTGCTATGAAAATGACTATAATGTAGGTGCTCTCAATGACTATGGATGATTTGCTCAAGAAACAAAGGCTATTTATAGGAAAATTGAGTGAATCAATGGCTAAGATCAATTATCAATGGATGAAAATTGAGGAGAGGAATTGGCATGGATCAAGAATTCAATCCATGGAGGAGATTTAAAGTTGGCATGCATTGATCAAGTTAATCAAGGGTTCAAATTGATTTGAGGAAACACAAATCTAAAATTTATGAGGAATGTGCAAGACATTTCCATTTGAGAGGGGTTTGAATTTGAAATGGAGGAATATTCTGTGGGAATATTCCTTTACAAGAGGGAGAAATTGGAGGGATGATAGAAATTAGTCAATTAAATAATTAGAATATTATTTAATTGTTCATGATGGAGGAATTAAAAGATTTAATTAAATAATTTACTCATTTAATTAAAAAGGGGAATTAATGATATTTAATTAAATAATTCATATTATTTAATCAAATGAGAGGACTTAGGGAATTTAATTAAATAATTCACATTAGTTAAGTAAACAAGATGAAAATTAGTATGAAAGGGTGAATTAGCCTAATAATGTCAATTATTTGATTAATAGTAGAAAATTTAATTAAATAATTATGATTATTTAATTAAATAGTTGAAAAGGGTTAAATCAAGATGAAAATGATATTAGTAATCGAATTCAGGTGCATAATATCAATCAGGACAATTTTAAATGTCTACAAAATATATGAATGAGTATATACATACAAACATAAGTATTTTATATAATTATACAAAGGATAACTTGGGAGAAACTTGTAAATAATATGGAAATTAGTCAAATAGTTTCTTAGTTGAGTTATCAGAGGTTAAACAGATTAATATGTTGAATTATTAAAGGACATTACTATGGATATAAAGTTTTATATTGAATCAAACTAAATGATATTTAATATCATGATTAACCAAATCGGTTATGGTGTTCTAGAAGAATGGGACAATACTTGGTATAACAATGAAGAGTTTGAAACATTATTCAGGAAGAAGACAATTGTTTATTTATGTTAACCATAATCAATATGGTGTTCTTAATGAATGAAACTATAAGAATAAACATTGGATATCTAAAAATTTAATACGAAGAAGTAATCTTCAATTTAAGTTTAATATTAGATTATTATACATATTCAGCATATTGTCAGGTTTTTTAGATTGAAACCGGGTGAGTCTATTCTATGAAAATGTGTCATCAATATTAACTAATTGTGCATAAAATAGGAGAGTAGTTACTCCCATGGTTAAAACTAAGGACTTGAGTAAGAGGAAGTTGCCAAGTCCCTAGATGTTACATGAATGTAACTGGGGTGTTCAAGTCAGAAAAATATAACCAGTCAATTCATTTACCAACTTAGTAAGGAAGGACTCAAATAAGAGGCAGTTGCCTAGACCCAGAATATTGTGAGAATGTAACATGGGTATTCTAGTTAGAAGTGTTAAACATACTTAGTAGAATAATTGACTTTAGTGAAGTCATCACTATTTGAAAGAGAATCTATTTGAGTATGTTAACCTTTGAGTCAAACCAATAGTTGAGTTAACCATAGGTCAGTAAGATTTCCAAGTCGAGTTAGAGGTGGGTGAACTTACGACACCGCTTCTGAGAAAGTGGATGAATAGATAATTCAAAACTTTTGCCAAAGTAAGTGAAAAAGTCTCTGCTTGCACTTATCAGTTCACTGTGCTCCAGGGTTGCATAACTTGTCAGTAACATCATACTTATTTAGATAGTGTCTATAGTTTTATGACCATACTTGTTATGTAGGACACAACACTAGATACTCAAATGGAAATATTAGAGGTTCCTATGCTATACTCTTCATCGAAGGGTAGGGCCACTTCTAGTTGGAAGGTGTGCGGGGGACCGTCAGTCTGTGGTTGGAGGTAAAGCACTTGGGTGATGATCTCCCTCTTGCAGACAACACACCAAGACTTGTGAAATAGAAGAGTAATCCAACTAAGGATATCCTGACCTTGTTCTCATTTGAAAATTATGAAACTATTTATTTGATTATAAATCTTATTGGAAAACTATATTTGAAAAGATGTGTTTCATTTACATGATGTTTAGTTATGTTATTTTAATTAGGAAATGTTATATGATTTCCTTTGTGCATAATGTAAATTGTGATATTAGAAAAGAAAAATTTTACCTTCCAGCTTTGAAGGCATTGAATTATTTACTTCAAATATTAAATTCTAGGTGAAAACTAAAAGAGTATGGTTAGAGATGTTACATGTGGTATCAAATTTATTGGGTTCAACACATGGACCTATGAGCTCATTACGTAAGTTCTTCCTCAAACATTATTAGTAGCTAATGTTTGAAATATTCTTAAGCTAGAATGACGGGAAAAAGAAGAACAAGGAAAATATTAAGGAATTCAATTTCCTGAAACTTGTCTAACCTTAGGACTAAGAAATATTTTTTCCCTAAGGTTAAACTCCTTAACAGTATTAGCTACATAGGAGGTGCTTGGTTGGTTGACTCTGAGACACTAGCTAACACACTCAAGCATATCAAGCTAGAGAAGAAGCAGTGAGATATAGCAGTTATGAAGGCTATTGTTCCTATCTTTGTGGTCAAACCAATCAAACCATCAACTCATAGGGAGATTCCCTTTGGTTGTAGTAGGAATGTACCTATGATTAGTAAGGAGGTTGTGGATGACTACCTGCGAGTACATCCACCCTCCAAAATTTGTTTAGTTGACTCAAAGGGCGAAGAAGAACCCAAGGAGATCCCTCTTTCTGATAACAACCTATAGTCACAAAGAGACAAAGTTTTTGTATTAAATAAGGATACTATGTAATCCATAGATATTATATTAAAAAAATTGGAATTTTAAAAATAAAAATCTCTCTCCATTTGGTTAAGTTGAATGAATGAATATGAGTAATGTTTATTGATACTACTAAATCAGAGGAACTAATTGTATGCATAAACTAAAAACTTTAGGTGAAGTATAAATTCAACATGATACAAACCAAAACAAACTTTGAAGGTATCCATGAGGTAGGAAAACCCTTTGCCAACCCTAATTCAAAACTAGATCAAATCCTAGAAATGATAATTGTTGAGAATTTATCACCATAAAATAGTTTTTTTTTTTTTTTTAATCATTTTTTGAGGAAAATTTAAGAGAGATTAAATGTTTCCCAAAAATTTGGCTAATTTAGGTGCCAAGTAGTGGAGAACATAATAATTTCAGTTTGCATTCATGAGACCCACACACCATAATCTTAGGGTTTGATATTTTCCTCTTTGTTTGTCAAAATTCATGGTGGCATTGAAAGAAGACCTCCTTTTGTTGGTAATGAAGTGTTATGGAGAATTTTCTCCATGTTTCAATCATCGAATGTAACATGTTGCAGTGGTTTTCAATATTTTGTTGGCATTGAAGAAGTTCAAAAAGAAAGATCACCACATTGTATAAAATAAATAGGAGGTTTGTTACCATGTTGCAAAGCATTGAGAGAAGGTTAAACATAATGCAAAACCAAAGGAGCATAAATAGGGTATGTGGAAACAAAGTCAAAGGCCGGGTCTATCATTTCTTGCTCCATAAAACCCTCGCATTCATGAAAATAATGATCAATGTTTTGTAATATTTGAGTTATCAAATGTTTATATTTATGCCTTCATTAATTCCTTTGGAGCTTGCCTTAGTTTTATCTTCATTATAGGGATGTCATGTTTTAAATCATACAAATATGTTATGTGGTATCATACCTAGAAATACTTCTAGATACCTTTCAAACACAGAAATTGAGAAAGGGAAAAGTTTGAAGGGTTAGGAGAAGCTATGGTAATGATTTAGTGAAAGAACAGTGCCAAGGAGATGAAGTTTAGGAGAGGAAAACATTACAGTCATTGGAGAAGGGATAGTGCCAACACAAGGAAAAGACTGAGAATATATAAAAGGGAAGAATAAATAGGTTATGGCACAGTCCAACAATGTTGTTTCACGTCCTGGAAAATATGAAAATGCCCTGGAAGAGTTAGAGATATAAAGTGTAAGCATAGACAAGGGCAATGTTGTTAATGTTAAATGTATTGAAGGGAGTACTTTCACAAAGTTGAGGATTATCCTAACAGGATTTACAATGACATTCTTACAACCATTGATGAGGATCTTATTCTATTTTTTAGCACTGGAGAGTCCATAGTTTTTTGCTACAAGATGAAGGGAGATTATTATTGCTATCTTGCAGAGTTCAAGTCTAGAAAAGAAACGAAAGAAGTTGCAAATCAATCTTTCAAATCTTATTAGGAAACTTTAAATACAACAACAGTTAGGCTGCCTCCTACCCATCTTATCAGACTTGGCCTAGCTTTGAATTTCTCAATGTTTTATTATGAAATACACTCTAAGGAACCCTACCAATATAGCACATTAATCATGCAACTACTAAGGGATAATATTACTCTCTAGACATTTGATTTGTAGGAAAAGAGAAGGATAGTCAATATAGGGGATGGGTATGTGTAGGATCATCATGGAAAAAATGGGCCCTTAAGTGGCGAAAAATTCAAAAAAATTAGAGTTAGGCAACTCGATGTAAAAATTTGAATAAATTATCTATATTATTTCAAAAATTTGTAAGAATAGAATTTGTAGCAAATTGAATTTAGTTTCTAAAATATCTAGTGTTTTTTTAAATTTTTAGGGAAAAATACAAGTAGGTGTTTGTTTGACCACCCTAACCATAATAAAATTATTATACTTTTTAATAATATTTTAGATATAATAAGTAGAGGAATCATGTCCCGATGTGATGCATATTTTTGGTAATTTTTTTCCAAGTAAATAATTAATTATGAATTTTTTATTACAATTTTCAAAAAATATAAAAACTCGTATGTCTAACCACCTTAACTTGGTCAAAACTTCATGAAATTCATTTTTTTTTAATCCTATAGTATGCAAAGCATGGAATGTGACACATGTTTTGAATTCAAAAAATGTGATACCATTTGAAAGCTATAGATGTTTTTCAATTAGCCTATCAATCAGGACTTTAGTCGTAATTTAAATAGAAAATGAATAATAATTATTTATTAAATTCAAATTAAAGCATAATTTATATTGGTAGAAAGCTGAAAATCTCCTTTAAAAACCCTTTTCATTTCATCAATTTTGGGTAAAAAAAAGTCGTCAGCCACTTAACCTGCACATATCCATCATATTGCCACTTTTTGGCCCATCATGATCTTGCACATACCCAGATAGAAGAAATCATGCAAATGAAGGAGGAAATGGTTCCTCAAAAGGGAGCATATGGGGATTGTTATTGCATCATCTCCCAAGGTTATTTTTTCTTTCCTAAAGGAAAGCAACAAATATCATTAATTCAAAGAACACATTCTTTGACAAATAATTTCCTTTGTGTTGATATGCTTGATTGTGTATGATTAAGCAAATGCCAGCCAAAGAAGGTTTTCAAGTTTGAAACATTAAAAAATGATGATCTTCCTTCTCATGCAAGTCAAATTCCAAGAGAAATATTCATCTAGAAAAATCAATCTACAGTAGTGCCAAAATATTAATTATTTGTTAGGTAGAAAGGTTGAAGAGAGTGGTTTTGAGTTGGAAACAAGTATGAGAGAACATGAGGTGAAACATAATTAAATGAAAAGGACAGTGACTGTGTATAAATATAGGAAAGAGATAATGAAAGTGTCATTGACAAAGCATACTATTCTGGTTTAAGAGGCTTTTCTTATAGTCATGAACCCTCGTAGACTATCTCAACTAGACATGTCTCAAAATCACTACACGTAGTCAAGTTTATGCACATGGTCATTGCCATAGATTGCAAAAGGTTTAGTCTAAGGAACAAATATTAAGGGATCAAAGGTATGAGAAAACATAGACCTTTAAACTCAGTTACAATGTCAAAGGTATAAATTACTATCATATGAGAGATAGCAGGTTTGAGAGAACATGAGTAAGAGATAAGTGTTTGAATTCTGAAAAACACGAGCCACAAGATCAAACAATAAACAAATACGCTTTCCATGCAAGAGATCTACAAATAATATATGCAAATATTCCTCAACAAGAAAAAGCTACAAAAGAACCTCAAGAATCTTCAAGGAAAACTAATGAAATGCTAGATGAAGAAAAAACACTCTCACAACCTCATCTTAACAAAACTCAATCAAATCTTTCATGACCATTCAATTAGGACTCTTTTCCCTTCACAAAACCATTGATTTCAAACACTTCAATTGAGAATAAGACTCAAACCACTTATTTTTTCTACACAACACCTTTAGACAACAACAAATTGATGGAATCAAACTCTTTTCTCAACACAAACTCTTAAACATGTGCATTTACAAAGGTGACTGTCCAAAACAACAATTAGGCCCCTTTAGGCCACACCCAAAAAGCAATATCAATTTCCCAAGCCCATTTACATCTTTCTATCATTGCCAACACATGTAAATAAGTCAATACAACATGATGAAATCATTTCCCAGCCTTTATTCATAACATTTCATCAAACCTTCATACTGACCCATCCAATTTGGACTCCAAAAATAGGACTGCTCTAAGACTGTCAAACATAACTCTCAATATAAACCTTCCTTCAAGAATGTGATTAGTATTTTGGATACCCTTAAAGGTTTTCTAAATCGTGCCAAAAATTCAATATATGTTGTTTGGAAGAACATGATCAAAACTGGACTGTATCGCTGCTAGAATAGGCCTAATTAGGTCTGATCCAAGTAGAGCTTATTGATTATATTATCTCCACTAGTTATTTTCCTTAAACAATGCTTGGAGCACATCAATTTCAACTGCTAAAGCTTAAATATTCACTAGGGGTCCATTTCCATGCATATTTTTGTAAACCCTAGATCAAGTTCCTTAAACTCTATATTTAACAGACTATAATAGATTTACAGACATAATTTTCTATTTTTCACCATAAAATCCTTGTCCTTCAGTACTGCCACCTTTATAATAAGAGAACATACACAACATAGGGTAATTTCACCAAGTTACCAAAAATTCCATTGTATATTCAAGAAGAAACACAATTTCTAAAACACATTGTTACCCTAATGAGAGTTTTTAACCAGTCAACACTAAATCCTCAAAAACTTGCATAAAACAAAGCCAATTTACATGAAACAAATTGTGATTGGAAGGTGATTGAAGTGATCAAAACTTACAAACAATTGTACAAACATTTAAGCTCATACAAGTCCGTACATAAGCCTAGAAACACCAATTTTCTGAAGAAAATGAATAAAAATAGAGCATTAAATTGATCTAATTCTTTTATTCAATCACCCAAAAACTTCTAAATGTACAATGGCCTCTTTAAAGGAATTTCCAACTGACTCTACACCTTCTAACTACTTCTAAATGACCTAAAAGCCTAAAATGACCCTTCAACTTCCTAATGTTGCTTTTTGGCAACTTTACAATTTTGCATATTTTGTGACAACCTTCTACATATTTTGGACAACTTTACATTTTGACACAAATTTAGCCTTGACACCTCTAAATGACTCAAATATATGGAAAATTAGTCCAAATGACCTTGATACAATGTAAATCAACATGATCTTAATCAACCTTCATAATGGAAACATGATGTTGGTAAGATGCTCCTGCATCAAAAAGAAGAGTCGTAAAAGATTGAGAATTCGAGAGAATATAAGAGAAAATCTTAGAGATAATACAATGAGGGTTGAGTGCTATATAGGAGCAACCCTAAATGGTAAAGGTATTAGATCAGGACAAGTTTCAACATCACATGTAATGATACATAATGATCTAATAATAGCTCACTTTAGTCAACATAGAAAAGCACTTAGTTAACTTATAAAGCAATCATAAGTTTAGCTTAAGTGCATGAGAATAAATTAGACTAATAATCAATTAAAGATTAATTAATTATTAGCTAATGCATGATTAATCTAACACCCCCTTAAGATGAACTTAGGGAGTAGCTAAAAACCCTAAAAGAGAATGCATGATGGGTCCCAACAAACAAGGCCTAGTGAGGTACCCATGTACAAACAAAAGGTCTCTCAAAACTAGAGAAAAAGGATAAAACCACAACGGGAGAAAACTCCTCTCCAAAAGAGAGAAAGGAAAATGAAGGACTAAAAAATCCTCTAAATCAAGGTGTGAAGGATTGAGAAGCCTCCAACCAAAATAATGACCTGAAAAAATGAACATGTAGAACATCATTGAAGCACTAAGAAGTTGTAGAATGCTATCAAATGATGATTGATATACTGCTAAAATGAAGAACCTCAAGACAAAAATAAATGATGATTAGGATCAAGATAACAAGAGTCCGCATGAGTGTCACAAATGAAACTACTCAAATCAGATGGAAAACAAGGGGAAAACATCTGGAAATCAAAGATACAAATTTCAAGATCAAGGGGACTATAATCTATATGAATGCCCCCAAAAACACTACTCGAATCAAATGGAAAATAAAGGAAAACATTTGGAAGTCAAAGATATAGGTGGCACTTGAATTTGCATGAGTGAACGCAACGACACTACTCAACATGCAAGATGCAAGTCAAAAATATAGGTACCAAATAGTCTAGAGAACACTAATAATGAGAGAGACAATAATCTACATGAGTGTCCCCAATGACACTACTCAAATCAGATGACAAACAAAGGAAAAACATTTGGAACTTGAAGATACAAATGA
The DNA here is from genome assembly GCA_007258455.2 of Sequoia sempervirens. Lineage (NCBI taxonomy): Eukaryota > Viridiplantae > Streptophyta > Pinopsida > Cupressales > Cupressaceae > Sequoia > Sequoia sempervirens. The sequence continues at coordinate 337,269 of VDFB02267068.1, read as the reverse complement.
CAAATGAATCTGTATGAGTGACCAAAAATGAAAATACTTAACATGCAAGATGCAAGTTGAAAATACAGGTACTAATAGTATCTGATCAAATGAAAATGGAAGAACACCCCCAAAAATAGGAATCAAAGAATGTACATGTGGTAAATGATCCATCTCATTGAAATGTATGTAACCATCCACTGATGTACGCTGCATTTGAACGTACATAGGAACATGAAACCAAAGGAGCATTAGTACCAATAGTAGAAAACCCCCCATAATGCTAAAAAAATGAGAGCTAAGACAATTACATTGAAACTATGTGCAACCAAGAAGCGCATGTAGGAGAAACAACCTACAAATAAAAGGGTGTGAAAACTAAGGCACACACGCACGAGGAAAGAATCAATGGGATTCACTATTGTCATGGAAGGGACACTCACTTGAAAAAGGTATGATGGAAAACCAAAGGCAAACATCAACCCCCCCATGGCACTTTATATCAGAGTGCGAATACAAAAGGCACAACAGGATGTGCAAAATACCCAAAAAATATACACTAGAATGGAACTTTAACTCACTGTGTCTACAAAAGAGAATATGCATGAAAAAGATGTCTACAATTTTGAAATAGGACAGAATACTGGAAATACATGAAGAACAAAAAAAAGAGTCATCCCATGCAAATGAAAAAGTTTCCAGGAGCTAAGACACGTCTAAGTAATTCACTAGAGTATGAAAACACAAAAAACTAAATAAAATATACCTAAAGACCAATCTGGAAAAAGTGCACGGATAGCTGTGAAGAGCTCTAAAAGATGATTTTAATGCTATTGAAATCATGAAAAATAGAGAAACTGTCAAAAGTTATGAGATCGGGACTGAAAATAGCACCTCTAACTTCAACAAGTTGTAGAATGCACCAGCACAAAAAATTGGTGATGTGAAACACACCACTAGAAAGTTGGCAGAACCATCTTTTCGACAATATCTTATTTGTCAAAATCTAACATCGTACACCCAAGTTATAACAAAAAGAAAAAAAGACCCCCTTTAGGGCATAAAGGGGTCTTGAAGGGGCCCTTGCAAGTCGTTTGTATGACTGACATCATGATGATGTTAGCATCATACGAATGATGTGAACATGACATCAGTAAGAATATTCGAGGAATATTCCCCCTTTGTTGGGAAAAAAATCTAGTCCCCTGTCATCAATAAAAAAGGATGAAATATTCTAAAAAGTGGATGAAATATTAAGTGGAAATGAATTCGTCGAAAAAGGTACCTTGCTAGAAAATACCTATTGGAAAACTACACATGAGTCAAAAAATATTGAAACATCACTTGGAATGGGTTGGCGGATGACAAAGGGTTTCCACTGATGGAATTTAAAGTCGTCGATCGACAAGGACAACCATCACAACTATTAAGGGTTCCGCTGGAAGTACGGACCTACAAGTACCCATTAATGATGCTTCCCTCCAAAAAAAACATACGCCCCAATAAAAATTCAAAACCATGCTTTTCTTAATGATTTTATAAAAAGAAAAAAAAATAAAAAAATAAAATATCACACTTTTTAAAATTTTTCCTCGAAAAGCATGCATAGTGTCATACAGGGGTCGTACGTGCCCTGTACAAAAAAAAATTCCTTAGAATCTCCCATTGATGAAATAGGTTGCATTTATAGTCAAATTTCAAGGAATTGACCTCCTGAGTCCAACATCAAGGTCCTTTTTGTGCCAAAATGCACCAAAATTGTAGCTACCCTCCAAACTTGGAAAAAAAGGAAACTGTTTCAAACCCTTGTAGATCTGACCTCAAGAGTCTAAATCAAGCCAAACAAAAGCCCAAAAAGACTTTTTCAACAGCACTGAATCCAATAGTGAGGTCATTTTTGTGCCAAAATGCACTTAAAAATCACCCACCTCCAAATTTTATAAAAAAATCAAGGGGATTCAGATCTAAAGCCTATAACCCTTGTTGAAGAAAACAACCTCATAAATGGAGAAGAATTTTGTTGAATCGAGGCTCTGATACCATGTTAGAATTGTGAAAAACATGAGCCACAAGATAAAACAACGAACAAAGACACTTTTCACTCAAGAGATATGTAAACAATATATGCAATATTCCTCAATAATAAAAAGCTACAAAAGAACCTCAAGAATCTTCAAGGAAAACAAGAGTCCTCAAAGGTTGAGAGTTTGAGAGAACAGAAGAGAAAATCTCAGAGATAATACAATGAGGGTTGAGTGCTATATAGGAGCAACCCTAAATGGTGAAGTTATTAGATCAAGACAAGTGTCAACATCACATGTGATGAGACATAATGATCTAATCATAGCTCACTTCAATTAACATAGAAAAGCACTTAGTTAACTTATAAAGCAATCCTAAGTTTAGCTTAAACTTGCATGAGAATAAATTAGACTAATAATCAATTAAAGATAAATTAATTATTAGCTAATGCATGATTAATCTAACAATAAGCCACTATCATGGTGTATGAAAACAATACATCCACTGTGATGAAATGGTCAACAATAGAGAAAGTATCATTATTGACATTGGAACCACATGTAAGGTAGAGATCAAGAAGCTACAACCATTAACTATGCTTATGAAATTTTATAAAAAATATAGGATGCTCTAAACTTTTCTAAAGCCATAAAGGGAGTTTGAGTTTTCAAGCACATGTGGATAGGGGTTTTAAAGGAATTTATGGAGCATTCAAGGCAGTTTGATGAAGTAAAGTGCAATAATTGTTCTTTCCAAGCTTATAGGGGCAATTTGAGGAGCTGTAAAACTGATGGAGGGAATCTAGGGAAGCTTTGACCTAGTTATGGAGCATTTACAAGGGTTTAGGAGCTATTTTAGGTGCCTTAATGGTGGGAAGGGTCAAGGGAAGACTATTTCTTCATTCCAACAACTTTTTGGAGCACTTTTAGGGGCTACAAAGTAGGGGAAGCTATTTTGGACGCCCAAAGAAGATTGACCCAAGAAGCACATGATCCTAATCTCTTGCAGTTGTTGAGTAGCATATAAGGCAAGCTTAAAGGTATATTTGAGTTAGTTCTTTCTCTCTATTTTTGTATTGTAATTCTCTTGAAGATAATTTCAAGTTGGAGTTGCAATGTGATTTGTATAGGATCTAGGACTAATTGCTTATAGAATGCTTAACGTTAAAAGATCAATTATTACAATGCTTAACTTAAATGATTACAAATTAAATGCTCAAATGAAATAATGAACATAAAATAATTAAATAAATGCCAAGATAAACTGAGAAAGAAAAGAGAGAAGAATAGAGAGACGAAACCAAAGTTGATAACGGAGTTCGTCCCTAAGGACTACGTCTCCGGGTCCCTCTCCAATGGAGGACCGATCCGATTAGCTCCAAATTCAATTACAATGGCTTCAAGACTATCTCCTTCAAGCATTCAGCAGCATGACAGTACTCTGATATGCAGAAATGTCTTCAAAGACTCTCGAGCATTCTCCCGCTATCTCAACCTGGACTTGGAAAACAAAGGTCTATACCCCTCCTTTTATACAAAAAAACTTGCCTAATTAGGCCTAACCACTCAATTAATTACATAATCTCCCTGATCAGCTCGTATCAGGTATAATTTAGCTTCTATAATCTTTTGGTTATAGGTGGTTTTGGTGGTTTTGGTTTATTTTGGCTTATTTAGCCATTTGTTATGATTTTCGGGCATAGACATATAACAAAAAGAACCGCTGTCTACACATATATTGGAAGTTTTGCGTGGCACAGCGGTGGTTATAATTTTTATACCCCGCGTGGTCGGCGGTTCCAACCTCCGTCGGGTTTTTTTTTAACCCAAATATCAAACCATTGTCGACAAAGGAAACCGCCGACCATATATAGATAAGCGGATAACCGCGGGTGCAACGGTAAATGGCTTGGCTGGCTGCGCGGAGATCACGGGGTCAAACCCCAGCAAAATTTTGTTAAAACCAACAGATTCAACCGCCGAAGACCATAGGACACGTGTCCGGTTCTCATTCGCTACAAATGCTGACGAGGCAGATGACGTGTCGCCCTCCTATTCGCCGGGTATGCTGACTCGGATGATGATTGGACTGCTAACGCATGTGCTGACTGTGCGTACGGACTGCCACGTGTCATCATTTGATTAGCTCCGTACCGATGACCACTTGCCACGTGTCAGGTTGAAATCCATCCATTTGGCTTCCGTACTGTACGGACTGACATGTCAGCATGATGACGTCATCCTCTGTACCCTCAAGTCAACCGAACTTTGACTACCTGTATCTTGAGCATATGACGTCGGATTTCGACGAAACGAACGTCGTCGGAATCGTCTCGACGAGCTCTTTGCGATGACGCTGGTTCCGTCAATTTCTGAGATGATTATTTTTTTCGCCTTCTGGACGCCCCTAAAGCCAGTTTGACTGGAAGTTTGACTGGCCGTAACTCGCACAAACGGAGTCCTTTTCGACCCGTTCAAGTTGCGTTGGAATCAGGACGTCGTTTTCTTTTTGATGAAGCTAAAATCTGGAGCATTGGGAACACTTCAATTTTCACTAAAAAATTGTCCCCCAGATCACAATGAAACTCACTTTTTAGACTTGTAAGCAGTTGTATGTAACTTCTTTTGATCAATAAAGACAAGCATTTTTCCTTCTTTAATCTATATATTGTGTGCAAAAATGAAGTGATTGATATGTTTTGTGATGTTTTGTCCTCAGTTTCATGTCTCACTTCAATACACCTTTATGCAGAAGTATGTATATTTTATGTAGGTTATAGGTTATGTTTCCTAATTTATACAGCTCTTGACTATGAAAAACATGTGATTTCCTAAGAGATATCAAGTTTCCACAATCCATAATTATGAATCAATTTTGCTTCTGGTTTTGATTGTGTTTGAGTTTTTTGTCATCACAAAAAACTCAAACACAATCAAAACCAGAAGCAAAATTGATTCATGTGATTTCCTCTTGAGGTTATTGAATATCAACTTTCCTATAAAATACTAATGCATAAATATGATAGAAAAAAAAACTTGTGCATAAGTTTATCTTGTTCATTTGACTATGTTGTAAGTCCAAACAATAGTCTAGGTTTGAAAAGAATCATTTGGTGCATCGCTTCTTAGAGTTTAGGGATTCATTTTCATTTTTTCCTTTCACCCTTTTCTCAACAAGCAGTTGTAGCATAGGTTAGATTAGGTGAATTCCCAAGGGAACTAGGCCTCTCCAGAGGTTGATCTCCACCATCTGATCCCACACTCAGGGAGATCATCCCATGTTTCATGAGGTAGCTGAGTGATTTCATCATCTCAGTAAGGGTGCATACTTCCATGACAACACTTAGGATCCAACAATTGGTAGTTGTAGTAGTTGTGGTGACATCATTGGTTGAATCTGCTTTTGTCTCTACATGAATTCCTTAATAGGTTGCATTGTTCATGTTGTGGTGGATGATAAATGTGTATCTAGTGATGGAACAAATGTATAAGGTAGGTCTTGACCTATTGACTAACTGGTCTCTTGTTGGGTTCCTTGTATTGTTTGATTGTCATTTATTTTCTCTTCTTACATGGACGCATATTCCTTTTTAGTGGCTTCTAATTTTTCTTCTTTAATTTGGTGTAGGGTTTATGGATTTTACAACATCAAATTGTCTACCCTATACTTTGATTGAAGCTCATTGAATTGTAATTGTCCTACCTTCTTCTTCTTCTCAAGAGTAGTAGAGGGAGTGATTTCTACTAAAGCTTGTTCTCTTAACCATTCATCTTCTTGCATTATTTTACCCTCTTGTTCTTAAGGGTTGATGCCAACTCTTGGGGGAATTATTCCATCATTTAGTCCATTATTTTTGTAGAGGTAACCATGTATCTAATGATCATTTATATAATTGATTATTTCTCCATATAGTTGTGTGAAATTATGCAAGATCCTTTCTCCAAACAGGCCACTAAAGAGGATGTTGACATCGAGTAAATATTGGACTTCTATTTCTTCTTATGTTTGTTCTCATTTCTCTTCTTCTATGGAATATCATGTTTCTTTCCTACTTTTTTTTTGTTTTTTACTTTTTCGATCCCCTTTTTGCACTTATTTGTAAGAGTGCTTTAGTGGCTTGTTTTGTTGATGCTTCAATTTGCATTGGTGTTGTGGGTAATTTCCTTTTTACTTTACCGTTCTTCTCTTCCCATCCCTCTAATTATGTTGATGCAACTACATATGACCCCACTTGTAGCCTCCTAAATCTTTGTGGAGTTGAGATTCTTTGCTCCTTTAGTTTTGACTTTGAGATTCCCCATTTCTCTTTTAAATTTTCTCTAATTTTATCCATAAGATCCTCTATTTTTTTTATTTTCTAGGTTTTCCATTAATTCTTTGTATATGGAAATGTCTCTGCATTGGGGTCCTTTGGTAAGTTAAGCAATGTAGCTACATATTCATCAATCTTTACATCATTGAATTCATACGTAAGTTGTGAGATCTAAGATGTTTGGGGCTCTATGGCCTCCAATATGGTGTAGTCCTTATTTACTAGGAAGACAATATCCCTCATATATTAGTGTATGACATCATAGGATATATATTCTCTATCTTGCATTTTTTGTTGTAGGGTTTTGAAGAAACCAAACATGTTGTGGTGAATGAGGTTGCATCCTTGAATTGTTTGATATGTTTGTTTAGTTGTGTAGCTATAGGCCTAGTGGTTTCCCATACTTTTCCAACAAATTTTGATAGTGAATTCAAAAATGGAATGTTAGAAAAATTATTAGTATGCCATACCTAGACTAATAATTGGGAATTCTTCATCCACTGAATATTTTGTAAGATTTATTCTCAAAAGACTTCTCATAGGTCTATATCCTTCCCATATACTATAGTTTTGTGTGTGGCGTGTATTGAGGCTTTCGTAGTAGTCTTTACAATTTGTGTAATACACTTTGTATGAAATCACCATAGTTGCATATCCACAGTTGAGTTGGTGATTTTTGTTATGTCTAAGCTCCTATTATTGTATGTTACCCAATTAACTTTGCAACCTTGCTATTTTTAATCACCTTCTTTGGTGAAACCTCCCCATGTGCATTGAGCCCCATTACCACTTGGATTGCTTTCTTTGTGATCTAATAGGGTTTTTCTAGGTATAGGTATTCATTATGTATCTAGTTTAATATTATCCTTATCAACTCCTCATTTAAAAAATATAGAAAAAAATTGACACATCTATCTTTTTCTCTTGCACTTGTCTATATTGTGGTATTTATACTCCTCTTTTCTTGAATAAGTTAATTTCTTCCTAAGCTCCTCAAACTTCATATGATCAATTTCTATTGAGGGTGCATGGATGTATTTTCGTATATCTTTAATGTAAATCATGTCTACAAGAACTTTTTAGAAAGATTCATCTAGGTCCACCTCCATTGCTTTGTAGGGGATTTCCTATATTTTGGTCTAGGTTTATGGGAGATATTGACTAGCAATAGTGCAACCATTTATAGATAAGTCAATGATTGGTTGGTGGTGAAATGAATGCTAGGGTTTTGTGAGACAAATTTTGAGTTGTACAAGAATAATGTGTATGAGAAAGAGTGAAAGCCTAAATGAGAAGACATGTGTCTAGCTATGTGAGTTTATAAGCACCTAATGTTGGTAGCATATTTCTAGCTATATCCATTTTTCACCTTCCCACGCTTTTCTATCCATTACTTTTTCTATGACTTCTTTTTGGTGGGTTAAATTATTGTTCTATCATACATATATTTTACAACTATAGTACATATAATACAAACACTTTATGAATTCCTTTTGTTTCATCTATTGGAAGTTTGGAATCTTGAGATGTTTGTGAGTTGCTGGGGTGTTATCATTGATTTCAACCCCTTGTATAAAGAGAATGTTGGAATTGTTGGTATTGATGTCAACACATGTTGGTGTTGTCATTGATGTCCTACTTCAGTATAGTTGCAGAGGTTGTTGGCTTGACTTGTGTTTGGGGAAATTGTGGTAGTTGGAAAGTGTTGTATGTTGAATATGTTGTATATTTTTTTTAGATATGTTAATAATGTTGTTGATGAAGTTTTTTCACTTGGTTTCCAAGTGCTTTTGAGAAAATTTGAATAAACGAGAGTTTGGTGTGACAGAGTGGTGTTCAGTGTTTTGCTCTGCATTTCTTCATGATTGAAGATATTCTCATGTAGTTTGGATATGATGATTAGAGATGTTCATAGGTGTCATATCCATAGTTTTAGGTTTTGGATCGTACTACAGTGGAAGATATGTTTGACAGTGTGTTCATCTAGTGAAATAGGGTTTCTGGGAGACATGAGATTCCACATTTCTCTACAGTGAAGGTTCTAATGTTGTAGATCTAGAAACATGCTTATAATGTTTGTATCTACCTTCCCTTGAATTTTTAGGTGTTGATTTATTTTGCAAAGTTGTTTGGTGTGTTGGATGTATGTGTCAATGTGTTTGGTTGCACAAATTGAAGGTGTTCTTAAGTTTTAGATGGTTACAGTAGTTGTGGTGAATATATTGATGATGTGGAATATTTTGAGATGTTGTATAGATATTGTGGAGTATTTTTGTGTGGTCCACGATATGTTTCTAGGCCTAGAGATGTGTGTTTTGAGTTGCTTGTTAGTGTTAGTGTAGGTTTGGCCAACCTAGCATGCTAGCGCTAATTACAGAGGATAACTATTGTTTGAGGAAGTATTGAGAAGCATGTTGGTGTAGATTTGGGTCCTATTTAAGTAGTGGTGTGGATTTTCTTCACTTCTTTATATTGTGGAAGTGTTTTGTGCCAACCTATTTAATGTTGCATGGTTGAGGTACATACGTTTCCTTAAGGTCAACCTAATTGAGATTGTTTTGGGTCGCAGAGGGCATAAATGCAAGGATAATTGTTATGTGGATTAAGAGTAGAGTGTGTGATGTGAAAGATGTGAATGTGATCAAGTGTGATGATCTAAGTACGAGCCTTACATTGCCTATGACTTTCTGATGCAATGAGCAGAAGGTGTCTACATTTTAGTCTTTTTGATGAGTTGATTGTGCTTCAATGGAACTATACTTTTGGCATATGAGAGATTAGTAGTTCAAATTGGTAGTGAGCCACCCATTCTTCTATTCTTCTTTCTTTTGTATAGTGAGTCATTTTTCAATGAGCCTTATTGTATTAGGTGTTGCAATTCATATATTAGTAAGCTAATCTTCACCGTGATTTTTCCCTTCTTAGGTTTTCCATGTAAATCTAGTGTTCTTATGTGTTTGGATGTGTTTTCATTACTATTTCATATGTTTACATTTTTTTAATGCATGATAAAGGTTTAATGGTCATTAAGGATTTTAGGGCTAATGCAGATCTGAATGTTGATGAAGGTTTTTGATGTTTTAAAGTATATAACTGATTCACCCCCCTCTCAATTGTCATGTGCATCTAACAATTGGTATTAGAGTTGTGGTTCCCAAGAAGAATCTTGACTGCTTGAGGTAGATCCATATGGCACATAGGAAAGGTGTTAGGGTTCAAGCAAAACAGAGCAATAAACATTAACAATTATATAAAGATTAAATAACCCATAAATAATAATGAAGAATAACACAAAAGAGATCAACACAGAATTTTAACGTGGTTCACCCAATATGGGCTAGATCCATAGAAACTCAGCCACCCAAAGATTTTATTATCTAGTGAAAAAAAATTAGAATCTCATGAATATACTACTGCAACTTACTATTGGAAACTCAAGGGAAGACAACTGAGAGGGGGGGTGAATCAGTTGTCACTGAATCTCAAACTTATTCAACTTATTAACCTTAATTTCAGATCTGATCATTAATCATGAAAGCATAAATGAACAACACATCAAAAGCTCACATAACATCAAGATTTTTTACGTGGAAACCCTATTAGGGGAAAAACTACAGTGGAGGTCAATCCACAAGATTGTACCCTGTTAGAAGTATAAGTAAATAGGAATTAGGAATGCACATGCATTTAGGCACACTACCTAGAGCTCACTGCCCAAGGAAAACACACTGTCTTATAGAAAGATTCAGATTAAAACCATATGGATTTGAACTAAGAAAATAGCATCTGCTAATACCTGGTTACAGTTCCGATTAAGCACATGAACACTTCTTCACTCTTCTTCACTCTCTGCTCTACCTTCGAATGATTTGAACTTTATTTTCACATAGGACTCATACACTTCACATTCACACATTTTCCACACTTCAAACAATCACTCTTATACATCCACAACAAGAAATTACATCACTACAAGTCGGCCACAAAACGATAATAAAATAATTACAAACAATTGGCCCAAAACAAATAAGGATTATTCATGTGAATCAACCAAGGTTGGACATAACATATTGAAGACCAAAAACAACATCTCCAACATGAAAACACTTCAATTAATTTCTCCTCAAAGATCCACAACACGCTTCAACACCTTGTCGGCCAAGAACATGAGAAACATGAACACGCAAGAGAAAATCTCATATCACGAGCACAACGATCAATGTGGACATGCCACAAAGATAGAGAAAGAACTAGAAGCATCCACAAGAACACCAGAGAAGCATTTGTAGCAACTAAACTTACTAAAATCACATAATCTTCAATCAGGAACACTAACTGAAGTGACAGAAAAATTGTCAGAATGAAAATCACCATAACTTGATCAACTCTTCATGCAGATCTATGAATTTCAACGTGGATAAACTAGACATACTCAACAAGAAACCCTTTATTCCACAGCCACAAAACAACAATGTACTGAACAGACTGACAGAAGGAACTTCACTTCACCACTAACAACCTGTAGCACTTCTTATTACAATTTTCTCAATATCCTCAACATATACAACTTCTAATGCAGTAATGCTAATAGTTTTGACATCAATGACAACCACAACATCCAACACTTACATACTAGCTGCTTATAACAAGCTTTTTGTAAGCTTCTAGAATTAGGGTTTTACAAAGTCATTTTTTATTTTTCAGTTAACAAAAATTAACTACCAACCCCTTGACAAGAAAAATAGGGGAAAAAATTTTGGGGGTTGTGCCCTCAAACCCCTACTTTCGAGGGCTATCACCTCGAACCCCAATGAGGATACATAAAGAGTGTACAATATTTGCATGATTAGTTGCCACATACCAACAATCTCCCACTTGGAGACTGATTTCGATGACACTGTTGCACTTGCAACTCCCACTAGATTATAGGTCTAGTTGGTTTCTTACGTCCACCATTATCAGTCATGAAGGCCAACAAAAATTGATGAAGAAATCAATTTCTCCCGTGTAACTACCTTTGTGAACATATCTGCAGGATTCTCACGTGTGTGAATTTTCTCTAGCTTCAACTATCCATCCTCCAAAACTGACAAGATGAAGTGGTATCTAAGTTGTACATGCTTAGTGTTTGAATGCAGAGCTAAATTCTTAGCATGATGAATGGCACTTTGTCTATCAGTGTATAAAGGGCTATCTTGTTGTTGTCCCAATTCCTCCATAAAACATTGTAACCAAATCATCTTCTTGCTAGCTTTTGTAGCAACAACATACTCAACTTCAATGGTTGAAAGCGCAACAACATTTTGTAGCCTTGAAATCCAATTGACTGTAGTACCTCCTACAATAAAAACATACCCTGTACCCACCATATTATATTCAACATATCTTTTTAGAGTAGAATTTGTTCCTCTAAAACATAGTTTCTTTGAAGTAGTACCTCTTAAATATTGGAGAATCCATTTTACCACATTCCAACGTTCCATTCTTGGATTGCTCATATACCTTCTCACAACTCCCACTGCATGTGCAATATCTGGCCTTGTGCATACCATTGCATACATCAAGCTACCAACTGTTGATTCATATGGTATCTTAGACATTTTGTCTTCCTCCTCTTGTGTCTTTGGAAACATCTCCTTTGTCAACTTAAAATGACTAGACAAAGTTGTACTAACTATTTTTGCATTCTGCATGTTAAACCTTTTCAACACCTTCTCTACATACTCACTTTGAGACAAAAATAATTTTCTGTTTGTCTTGTCCCATGTGATCCTCATACCAAGTATTTGTTTTGTTGCACCCAAATCCTTCATAGCAAATGAATTTGCTAATTTCTGCTTAAGTTCATTAATATGTTGTATGTTAGACCCAAAAACAAGCATGCCATCAACATAAAGCAACAAGATAATATAGCTTTCATTACCAAATTTCTTAAAATAAACACAATAATCAGAACTACATATTTTGTAACCTTGTTCAACCATAGAACTATCAAATTTCAAATATCATTGTTGAGGTGCTTACATCAGGCCATACGAAATCTTCTTTAACCTACACAAAAATTCCTCCTTACACTTGACCTCATATCCCTATGGTTGTTGCATGTATATTTCCTCTTCCAAATACCCATGGAGAAATGTTGTTTTCACATCTAGTTGTTCAAGATGCAAGTCTTCCGTAGCCACAAGACTTAGAATAGTTCTAATAGAATCCATCTTTACAACTAGAGAAAATATTTCATTAAAATATATACCTTTTTTCTGTGCAAAACATTTTACCACAAGTTTGGCCTTATATATTTTCTTGCCTCCATCTTCTTCCTTCAACCTATAAACCCATTTATTTGGCAATGCTCTTTTACCTGTAGTAAATTGGACTAAGTCCCAAGTTTGATTCTGCAACAAGGAATCCATTTCCTCTTTCATACCTAGCTCCCACTACTTTTTGGTATCTACCTGCATTGCTTCTTCATAACCTTCAGATTCACCAGAATCAGTTAATAATATAGAATATAACGATGGAGAAAATCTTTCTAGAGATCTATTTATCCTTGTAGAATGTCTAACACTTGTAGGAGTCTGTGGGATAACTTGTTGTTGAGCATTAGGTATCACTGGTAATTTATTTTTTGGAATCTCATCTAGCACCACATATTCTTTTTTGGCTTGCTCATGCTTCTTTTCCTATAGTTGACCCTTATACATGACCTTCTCATTGAATATAACATCTTTGCTCCTAAATATTTTATGTTTTTCATAATCCCATAATTGATAACCAAATTCATCTACTCCGTATCCAATGAAGGTACAATTTTTAGACTTAGCCTCAAGCTTGGTTCTATTTTCAATATCAACATGGACAAAATCTTCACAACCAAAGGTTTTCAAAAATGAATAGTTTACCCTTTTTCTCGTCCATGCCTCCTCTAGAATGCCACCATCCAAAGGATTTTAAGGTCCCTTGTTTATTAAATAAACAACAATATGTACATCTACTCAAAAGTGTAAGGGTAGTCCAACATGCAATCTCATGCTCCTTGCACACTCCATAATGGTCCTATTCATCCTCTCAAACACACCATTTTATTGTGGGGTTCCAAGAACCAATTTTTTCCTACGAATTCTATTGCATGAACATTAATTTTTAAATTATCTACTACAATACTCGCCTCCATTATCAGATCTGAGACACTTCAACTTTTTTCTTGTCTCATTCTCAACCAAAGCTTTCCACTTTTTACAAGTTTCAAATACTTCTGATTTTTGTTTTAGGAAATACACCCATGTTTTCCTAGTTGCATCATCAATAAAAGTAACATAATAGCAAGAGCCACCAAGAGAAGATACTTGAGCTAGTCCCCATACATCTAAATGCACAAGCTCTAATTTCTCACTCTTCTTCTCTTTCCCAACTTTGAGAAATCAAAATATTTTATGTTTTCCATAAAAACATTTTTTGCAAAACTCCAAGTTAATCTCCTTTAGACTTGGTAGCAACTTTTTGGAGTGCAGGATCTTCATCTCTTTCTCACTCATGTTCTCAAGTCTATGGTGCCACAATATTATTTTTGTCCCTATAGCAAGTGCTATAACTATCTCAGTAGCAACTATTTTTGTAGCAGCTAAGGTAGAATAAGTATTACCAGTACACAAATACAATGTACCTACCTTAACGCACTTTTAGTGACCTTCCATACTTTGTCTAAAAAGGTAACTATGCAGCCTTCACTACTCAGTTATCTTGTAGAAATTAAATTCCTTTTCAAATTTGGAACATGTCTTACCTCCTGTAGCAAGCATTAATTTCCATTCTACAACTTTATTTTTATCTTTCCTTTTCCAAATCCAACAAGGTTCATCATAACCCAAATATACTTGTCCAAAATCACCCTGAACATAATCTACAAAATATTTGCTATGGGGTGTGGCATGAAATGAAGCCCCTGAATCTATTACCCAATAATCATTAGCATTATCTAAACACAAAATTAAAGCATCCTACAATTTATTACTTGCAACATTAGCTTCCTTACTGACATCATGTTGTTTGTCTCCTTGTTTTCCCTTTCAAGACAAACAATCCTTCCTCAAGTGTCATGGCTTTCCATAGTGCCAACAATCCATTCTTCCTCTGGATTTAGATCTGCCTTTCTTCTACTTCCATTGTGTCTTCTCATGATTTGTTGGGCTTTTTGCTCTCTCCTTTGTTCTTCCCTTATTCTCTACTATCAAAGAATTACCAGATGTTGAACTCTCACCTGTGCTTTTCCATCCCATTTCCTCGCTAAGGATAACACCAACAACATCATCAAATTTCAATGTATTTGAACCAGAGATAAATTTACTTACAGTCATTGCCAATATATTCCAACTTTCTAGAAAATAACATAAAACCAAGAGATCCCTCACCTCTTCATCAAAATTCACTTTTACAAAAGTTAACTAAGTGGTAATCGTATTAAACTCATTTAAATGATCTGTCACAAATCCACCTTCAATCATTTTCAGATTAAACAAATGCTTCATGAGAAATACCTTATTTGAGGCTGAAGGTTTTTCATACAATTTAGCCAAAGCTTCCATTAGATCCTCTGTTGTCTTTGCTTATATTATATTGAATGCCATAGATGGTGCCAGGCACAACCAAATGGTTCCCAATGCCTTTCTATCCAAAATATCCCATTCTTCATCGGACATCATAGCATCTTTCTTTGTTTTTCCTTACAACGGCCACCATAGATCCTTTTGATACAAATAAAATTCCATCTGCATCTTCCAAAATTGATAATTTTGTCCATTGAACTTTTTAGCCTTTAATTTTCTTTCTTCCATTGCTCCCACTCAAATCTAGAGGTTTCCTACCAATCAACTAAAATACACATAGCTCTGATACCAGTTGTTAGGGTTCAGGTAGAACAAAGCAATAAACATTAACAATTATATGCAAATTAAATAACCCAAAAATAACAATGAAGAATAACACAAAAGAGATCAACACAAAATTTTAACGTGGTTCACCCAATATGGGATACATCCACAGAAAATCAGCCATCCAATGATTTTATTATCTAGTGCAAAACAGATTACAATCTCGTGAATACCATACCACAACTTACATCTCAACCACTTATAAAAATATTTTTGGAAGCTTCTAGAATTAGGGTTTTACAAAGTCATTTTACATTTGTCGATTAACAAAAAATTAACTACTGACCCCTTGACAGGAAAAACAAGGGGGAAGCCCAGCGAGGATACATAAAGAATGTATAGTATTTGCATGATCAATCGCCACATACTAACAGTCCATCCCTTTCTTGAGCACTTCTTCATTCAAACACTCTAATTCACCCTTAATCCTTTTTTTCTAAGTGAATATGTTCTTGAAACAGTCTCTATTCCAAAATTTCAAGTGTTGCTTCACAGATTTCAACTTTGTGACAAGGTTGAACATTTTAGAGCTGCATAAATTATCTGCTCTCCACCATTGGCTTACAACAAATTTGAAATTTGGGTCCCTAAACCATATACACTCAAACTTGAAAGGACATATATGCAGCTTCTTCTCCCCAAGAATATCTTCCATATTAGGAGAGTTTTTAGGAGAAGAACAAACAAGATGTTGATTGCATTCCATTAATAGGTTTTGTATAGTAACTTCATCACAAGGAGAGGAGGCATCAAGAGAAGAAAAAGCATCACATTCATGTTTTTCAATGATTGGATCCTTTTGCTCAATTACGTATTCTTGGATGAGGGAAAAATTAGGAAAGGGGGCTAGAAGATTCTCATGACATTCAAT
Organism: Sequoia sempervirens; assembly: GCA_007258455.2. Lineage (NCBI taxonomy): Eukaryota > Viridiplantae > Streptophyta > Pinopsida > Cupressales > Cupressaceae > Sequoia > Sequoia sempervirens. Next base: position 321,158 of record VDFB02267068.1, on the reverse strand, counting down.
GAATAGTTCGTCTAATCCTAAAATATCTTCTTCACTAGTAGAAGAGACATCAGGAGAGGAACAAGTATGATTATCATGATTATTTGTGATTACATCCCTTTATCCCATAATGTCTTCCAAAATAGGGGAAGAAAAATAAAGAGAATTGTCATGGGTCTTAAAGGTTTGATCATCTAATGCCAACATGTCCTCACAAATAATGTGATTATCATGATTGCTCACAAAAACATTCTCACAAATAGGGGAGGAGTTAGAAGATGAATGTAGACTAGGGAGAGGAACGTTAAGAGATGTGTTTTTTATTTCATTCTTCTGTGCCATAATATGTTCCAAAGTAGGAGAGGTTATAGAAGAGGAGCTTTCAACATTCTCATGATTCTCAATGGGTATATCTTCTAGCTCTAAAATACCTTCCTCACATGTAGGAGAGATATTGGGAGAAGAGGAACTAAGATTATCATGATTGTCTATGCTTTCACATTCTTCTATCACTTTATTCCCACAAAGAGAAGAGATATTAGAGGGTGTAGAATTATAGAGTGTTTCAACGTTGTTATTCTCTTGCACTAAGAAACTCTCATAGCTAGGAAAGAGATTGGAAGGATGACTAGGATTTTCATGGTTACCAATGATTGGAATTTTTTGTTCAAATAAGTCATCCCAAATGGTAGGGGTATTAGGAAAGGGAGGAATAATATTCTTATGAGTCTCAATAAGGATATCTTCTAACACCAAACTATCTTCTTCATGTCTATAGAAGATATTAGGAGAAGAAAAGGTTTGATTGTCATGATTATCTACACTTACATCCTCATGTCCTAGGATGTCTTCTTGAGTGGGAGAGGTAGGATTTTCATAGCTCCCAATCATATCCTCCACACAAATGTGTTTGTCCTGATCATTCACGATTGTATCCTTATTCAGTAAAGCATTTTCACAATTAGGGGAGGTGTTGGGAGTAGTGGCCATGATCTTAGTTTTGTGTGTCATAGTGTCTTTGCAAGGAGGAGGATGAGGAAGACAAGCAAGAAATTCATGATTTTCAATGATTGTGTCTTCTTTTATCAAGATACCTTCATCACCAATGGGAGAGATATCGGGAGAAGAACAAGTATGATTATCATGAGTATCAATGTTTGCATCCTCTTGTCTCAAATCTTTAGTGGATGATCTAGGAGAGATGAAGTCTTTAAGGGCTTCATCTAACATGTCTAAGTCATCACTACTAAAGGTCTTGGATTTTATGCTTTTTCTAAATTGAATCATCTTTTGAATTGGGTCGTTTGATGTTTTTTATTTTTTGTTTTTGTTTTCTAATGAATTTGATCTAAATGAACTAGGAACTCATTCTGAAAATGAAAATTGCAAAAATTTAATGCTATCCATGATTGCCAAGAATGTAAACAATGCTTATTTCTAATTATTTAAATGTAATAGAAGCTATGCAAACTTAAAATGTAATGTAAAGACATAAGATGAAATGCAACTTTTTAGATTTTAAACAAGGTAATTTGTTGATTACACTATGCAATGTTCTGAAATTGAAATGTTGTGAATGCAAATTTGAAATTAAGTAATGCATGAAATGAGCTATTTTAAGATAAATCTAATGAAATTCATGTAACAGAAACTCAGCTAACTGATATAGATAGGTAATGGCACCAAACAGAAGCTTAAAAATAGGGTTTTCAGTTCTATAAAAGGAAAGGTGGCGAATTAGTCCCAGTAGGGATTTTTTTGAGAATTTTTAGATTTTTGATTGATTTTGATGTTTTTTGTGTTGTATAATGAAAACTTAAGATTCCAATGCAGAATTTCACAAATTTTCAATGATTTGAGATACAAAAATGTAACCTATATGCACTTTCACTAATGCAAAATTTTAGAAACCTTAAAATGCAACTTTAACAAATGCAAAATGCAATGAAATCTAATTCTAGGAGAATGATGGACTCCAAATATGAAAAGAAAGTATTCTAAAGGCAGGTTCACCAAAATGTACACAAAGATTTTCACATCCAAGGGCTTTCTTACACTTCTAGAGGGTTTTTCACTTAAAAGGAGAAAGATGGTCCAAAATGCAATGTACACATTCAAGATTAATGTATGAATGGATGCAATATGCTTAAATGTCATGTCTTAATGCAATAAATTGATAAAGAAATATGATTATTAATGCAAAACCTAATATATGCAAGTTGTTTGAAGACACATTGTGATATGCAAAATGATAGATTAAGTGCAATAAAGAACAAGATAAAGATGCTAAAAAAACATTGTGCACCTGGAAACTAATGAAGGATAGAATGAAGACTGTAAATGCTTCTAAAATTCTAGAAAATATGACTTTTAGGCCAACTAGGACACTTACACCAAGCTGGGCGACTTAGTCTCAGATCTGGGAAACTACTGTGGAGCCTATTTTAGCCAAATGGATATCCAAATCTACAAAAATTTCTAACAAACATGTGTAGTGGGACTAAGTAGCCACTGTTGGCGACTTAGTCCACTTTGGCTTTTTCTAAAAAGTCAAAAGTAGAATTTGTAGCCCTCGGTTTGCTCTTTCTGTTCCTCTAGGTGTCTGGTTTTGAAACCCTAATTTTTGAGGCTGTAAGTGACTTTTTGTCTAGATTTTGACCTTTCCAATAGGAATATGACTTCAAAAATTTTGAAACATATTCTTCAATCATGTCCAAACCATCCAAGAACCTAAATCTACAATCACACAAAGGAAGAGAGAGAAAATGTTGATTGGTAGGGATTGGGGGTTTGCCTTGGTCAAACCCCATTTAGGTGATTAAACCAAAATGATGAAATAAGATAATGAAACATGAAAAAATGCAATTAGAAACTTGCCATGATGAAGAATCTTGAATTGTTACAACAATTGATGAAGAATCTTGCTCTTGAATGCTAAAACCCTAGCTTGTTTGACTTGACAACATGGATGAATGATGAATGATCAAAATTAATTATCAATTAGGGTTAAAGGTTTCCTTTTACAGAGGATGGTTAAGTGAATGGCTAGAATAAGGATCGTGATTAGGGGCTGAGATTAAATTAGAAAATAATTTAATCAAGGGTGGAGGTTAATTAAGAGAAGAAAGACATGGATAGATAAAGACTTGAGGTGGAAGATAAGATTGGCATAGACAAAGAGGTGATAAGAGAAATTAAATAATAAAGATTATTTAATTTAAGTGGCCAACATAGGAGAAATAAATAAAATATTAATTTTATTTATTCAAAAAGAAAGGTAAGAACAAATAATGAGATAATTAAATAATTAAAAATAATTATTTAATTATAGAGGAAAGGTGGAGTGTTAAACATTAAATAATTAAAAACAATTATTTAATGGAGAGGGAAGGATAATAATTATTTAATTGGGGAGATAAAGAAAGGATAAATAAATATAAATTTATTTAATTATAGAGAGAAAAGGCCAATGAATAATTAAATAACTAAAATAATTATTTAATTATAGAAGAAGAGGGAAAAGCTAACCTTTGAATTAAAATAATATTTAATTCAAAAGTGGGGGGGGAAGGACCATTAGACTTAAATGCTTAATAAAAGTCTAGAAAAGTGTGAAAGTCATTTACAATTCTTTACAAGACATGCATTTTATTCAATTTGCAAGGGTCCAAGACCTAGTGTGGATATGTAAAACACCTCACAACACTAAATCAAGGCATCATTAAGTCCAATTTATCATCAATTATTCCCAAATCAAGCAAGGAAAAAGGGATGCTTTTTCTGTGTCCACAACTAGAAAATGGTCAGATCCAAAGATGGGCAAAATCTTACTTTCCAAGGTGAAGGGGAAACCTCCCAAGTCACCTTTGAAGAGGAATCCATACAATTTTTTTGCAATGTAGTAGTATCCTTTACACCGGTTTGTCCAGGTAAAATGACTCCCTCATGGGAATTTCCATCAATGAGTTCCTTTCAACAAAGTTCTCAAAATTCACCTGTGATTGAAGTTTCTTTACCAGGCCCTAACATTTATCCTCCTCTTTCAAAACTACATTGAAATCACCACCAGTGATTGTAAAATCATAGTTCGCATTGTTGCAAATTGGGTCCAATTCTACCCAAATAGCCTTTTTCTATGCACAAGTGTTTGGCCCATATACATTGATCAAGAGAAAAATTAGATCACAAGTGAGACTCCTAACCTTGCAAGCCAACCACCTATTACTTTCAACCACTTTCTCTAGAAAAACTCTTTGGGGTTTCCACATATTTAAAAGCCCCCAGTAGGACCATCACTGCATACTGCAACCATCTTCCAAAACTACATGCTTTTACCAAACCTTTCTGCCTCTACTTTCCCAAGTTTGGTCTCCTGAATGAGGAAAATGTTAGCCTGAGATATTGACACCTAATGCTTGATCAGGTGCTTTTTTTTAGGGGCATTCATGCCCCTAACATTCCAGGTAAAAATTATCCCTTCCCTATTATAGCATTTCCTTTATCTTCTTTTGACCACAAGCTTCACCATCCAACTTGTGTTTTACCTAGTTTAGAATCCTACCCCACCTTTTAGTGTCTCCACAATCTGGAGATTTTTTAGTTGTCTCTTCCTGATGTATCCCAAACTCATCTTCCCCATTGTCACATTTGTTTGGTTTGACCATGGGAGTTATCTCCCCTTCCTCTTGGGATGCACCAATTTCCTCCAACTCCAACCCAAGAACCTAATCTTTAGCCAAATTTGTAGTTCCTATATTCTTCAATAGAGCATCCTCCTTAACTTCTTTAGCTAGTTCCACCAATTCCAAACCAACCTCAATTAAAGAAATTAACTCAATTTCCTTCATGTTGTTGCCAATTAGATCCAATACTTGAGAGAGCTTGGCATTCAACTCACTATTCTGTAAGGTGTCTTGCTACTTCAAATCTTCTTGATGTGGTATTTTGTCTTTCAAATCCATAAACAGTTTTTGTGCATCATGAGAAGGAGGCACATTTGCATCTTGTCCTTTCACTACCTCCTGGCCATTCACATCTACCTTCACTTGACTACCATTTTCTATAATGCCCCGTCACGTAAACCCCAAAGAATAACTAAAAATATTGCAATTTTTTTTTTAAAACATTAAGAATAAGCACTAAGTTTACTAATGCAACTAACATAGCTAATGAGCACAAGTTAAGCAACTAAGTCCCTTGGGGTACACGAGGTGACATTACGTAATCTATACAATAACAAAATAGATAAAAGTAATTTACTAATTCTACTAACGTAACCCATCCATTCACATGTCATCATTTAAACATTTATTAAAGATAAACAATAAGATAATAATGAACCATATAGAATCCATACATGTATTCATAGAAAATTTTACTTGGAAATATAAAGAACATATTTACTCTAATATAACACAATCTTAATGATATTAACAATTATGGTCAAAACATGAATTACATAATGTGATTATACATTACATCAATCTATAAGTATATCTCATTGAGCAATTACTCAAGGTTACATCATAAATTTACCCAATACATGAGAGAGTAACATAGCAATACACAAAGTATAATAGAAGTACAAGAATACATCTGGATACATATAAACTCTAGATCAAGCTGCCTCTGCAAAAATCTATACTGAAAGGTACATCAATGAGATAGGGAACCCAAGAGGGTGAGTAGCACATTCCACCCGATCACCCCCATGCTAGGATTAGATAAGAAAGGGTCCCCAACCAAGAACATCTAAACAAATTCACAAGACTAAATTCCAAGCATGGAAAGATATATCACACATAAAGGAAACCATAACATCATAGACCACTTCTTAAACATAACAACAATAAATCACCAAAACAGTAATTCCAGAGGTTAGCAACAAAATCAACTCAAGGGAAAGCTAGTGGAGAGTGTCATCACATAGTTCTACATGGGTTATCCTGACTGCCTATCTCTAGGCGCCACCCCCATCTATGGTTATCCTGACAGTCTTTCTAGGCACCGGCCCCATAGGGTGACTTGTGGGGAACTGTTAACCTCTCATGCAGACGAGACAACGATCTTGCCAACCATGGCCTTCTTAGCCCACCTTTAGTCTATGAAAGCACTAACAAGTGGACAAGGTATCCACAATTATCTTGTTAATGTTTAACTACCCATCCCCTAATTAATTTATTAGGTTATCACTTATTACTCAAACTCTATCGTGGGTTATCCTGATAGCCCCTTTTGTGTGTTGGCACCCATGTACAACCACTCACCCTAAATACCCAAAATATAACAAAAAATTCCAAGGAGTTGTACCCACAAGTACCCTAAAACACAAAGTAGAACAACCGCGAGGCTAAACCACCTCGCCAAAAATCATATGAATCAACTCCAATAAAGACGGGTACAACCCAAGTGTAAACTTAAAATCACAACTGTAGTCAAAATCAAGACAAGTATCAAATAGAAAATTTACATAATAAACCCCCATTTTCCCAAGCCTCTAGAAGTTAAAACAATAACCTTAATACCTACAGAAAGGTCAACTAATTTAAGGGCCTCCACGTGGTTTAAAACTTAGCCTAAGAAAACCAATAAAGAACTCAAAGAAAGTCAAAGAATTAAATATTTATTCAACATCAAGATTTTGTTAAAGAATACAGATTTACTAAACTTAACAATCACATTTAAGATAACTCATTGCACGAAATCCATCGTGGAAGTTAAACTATCAGTTTACTCAATTTATTTCATTAATTAAAAATACTCGATTGGATTTGGTAAAATATTTTCTTCCAATTTGTCGAGTAACAACATGAAGTCATTATAAATAACCTACGTAATATCTTTCCATAATTTTGACCAAATGTATATATATATATATAAAGATAATACACATATAATTATAATCCATACACACACACACACAATAAACATTACGCAGGGTTGTATAACACAGCCAAACCCCAATGGGGTGCAGCTATGTAGGCAGCGTCGGCACTACCTGTGAAGGCAGCGCTAGGCGCTACCCTCACTATCGTCTCCCATGTGGGGGTAGCCCCCCACTGCCTAATAAAATAATTAAAATATATATATATATATTTCCTTCAAAAAATTTCACGAATTCCATTGTATGGATTTCATCCGCCCAATTTAAATCATAAATTTTCAGCATAATTTTATATTCCTACATCAATTTCTTAAATTATTTATATATTCATATATATATGCATGTATAAATTAATTGAAAACAATTTCTCTCATAGCAATTTTCACAAATTTTCTACAGAAAAATAGATTACTATTTTAACAGAGAACTTCATTTTATCTAATATATATCAAATAATTTCAATTTTCTAAATTTTGAAAGAGAATTCCAATGAAATCCAATTTCTCAAAATATTTCCTACATGAAATATTCAGAAGAAATTTCTTAAGAGGTTTCAATTTATTTTTTTGTAGTTTTCCTATTGTTTGACAATGATTTTATTTCATGAGGCTCTCTGGTTTTACTGTAAAAATTTCTAAAGAGGAAACAATATAAGCACGGAAAAACTTCAATCAGTCGAGAACACAGGTTTTCTACAGAGGGTTACAACTAATTCACGACAATTTCCTCTTACACAGACAATATCAAACAATCTTTTCAAAACAAGAAAGTAATTAAACAAATAGTAAAAGAATTTGTTTTCCTAAAGCTTGAAGGAATGAGGGTGGGAGCAAAGCTTCGCCTCCGGAATTTCAACTTCTAAATTATTCCTAGAAACTTCACCTCCAGCCAAAAGAAAAATATGAGCCCAAATATATGCTGTAAACTTTAAAAAAAAAAAATAGAAAACCCCCAAAACCCCACACACTGCTCTACAGCCCAATTATTTCCGTGAAGAAGCTTCTTATCATTCACAGCATGCCAATATTCTCTCCGAGAATATTTTAAAACAATAATTTTATTAAATTCCCCATTCATTCTCGTAAATCCTCTAATAAAAATTAACTAATTTTTTAATAATTTTTCTTTTAATAAAAATAAAGCATTATAAGCAATTTAATTAAATTTTTTTTTTAAATCAAGAATTAATACCACTTACCTTATGCAAATATAAAATTCTAATTCTCATTATAACATCTATTATTTTATTTAAACGATTCACTCAATCAAGAACATTAATCAATTAACTTAACTATAATTATCTACAAATAATGATATCAATTAAATACATTAATTAATCACACAAAATAAAGATTAAATAAATAATAAAAATTTACATACTAAAATAAATAATCAACACTAAACCAAACATAAACAAAGATGAGGTTGAGATAAAGACACCATTGGACTCACAACAAGGTGATGAACTTGGGACGGGGACACTTCCTTATCAACTCCCTTTTCAACATCATACCCGTTGGGTTTATGGGACACGCTCAAACCTGTCAAACAAGTGGAGTCGATGTCTAGTACCTGCATCCTTCATAGAAACCAATGTCAAGTAGCATGTAAATCTCCATTGCAAACACACCATGAAAGGTAATCGCGGGGTAGTAGGGCACTTGCGAGCAAGTGATGCCACTCCGTCCTTTCACCAAGACTCACTAGCAAACACATCAGAAACCATAGCAACATGGAATCACAACATCACCACATATATTATTAAAGAAAACCATAACATAACCATATAACATAATCACCATGAAATGTATCATCAAGCATCATATGTAATATCAAGTGCAGCAAACCAACCAAACTATGAATCCACACACAACCAAAATGGTGAACTAATCACCCACACAAACCAAGTACAAAATCCACACATAAGAGTATCAACAACATGAGGGGTATTACATCCTCCCCCCTAGAACATGGCTTACTCCTGGAAGCCACTAAATAAATATGGGTAAGCCTCTCTAATGCGGGATGCATCCTCCCATGTAGTTGAAGTCTCATCATTCGGGTCCCACTGAACCCACACATGTTCAATACCTCTGCCCCTGAGGATGAGTCTTCGATGTTGTAGTACAGCCATGGGCTCAAGTGCTAGCTTCTCATCCTCGACTTGAAGATCATTCCAATCAAGTACGTGAGTAACATCCGGATAATATGGCCTAAGTACTGAAACATGAAAAACATCGTGAATTCGCGATAAACTGGGCAGAAATGCCAGGCAATAAGCAATGGGGCCAATCCTCTCTAAAAATTCAAATGGTCCTACAAATCGAGGTGCAAGCTTGGAACCCTTTCCATAATGGATTGGGCTCTTCCGTAGTCGCACTCTCAAAAGGACTCGATCACCAACAGAGAACTAATGGTAAACTCTATGTGCATCAGCATATTTCTTCTATCTATCTTGCATTGCCACAAGATGCTCTCTGATGCGAGCTACCTACTATTCCATGTCCTGAAGCATTTTGGGACCAAGGAGAACTCTGTCCTCAAGATGGTCCCAACTTAATGGGGTCCTGTAGGGACAACCATATAGTGCCTGAAAGGGAGCCATACCAATCGAGCTATGATATCCATTGTTGTAGGAAAACTCCACCAGATGCAAATAATCCTCACAACATGACTATTGATCCATCACGTACATATGAAGCATGTCCTCAAGAACCTGATTAACTCTCTTTGTCTGTCCATCTATTTCAGGATGGTAGGCAGAACTAAAGTTTAGTTGTGTTCCTAAGGCACGCTGCAATGATGTCCACAATGCAAATGTGAACACTAGATCTCTGTCAGAAATGATTCTCTGCGGAATACCATGTAGATGAACACTATCTTCCATGAAGATTCTAGCAACCGAAGAAGCAGTGTAAGATGATCGGATGGGGGAAAAATGTGCCACCTTGGTCAATCTGTCAATTGTGACCATGATAGCATCATGACGTCGAGAAGTCATAGGCAATCCCGCAATAAAGTCTACATAAATTATATCCCACTTCCATTCCAGAATGAGATGGGGTTGTAAAAGGCCTGTGGGATGCTGGTGTTCTACCTTGACCCTTTGACATTCCAAACATCTAGCCACCAAATCAGCAATATCCTTCATGCCACCCCAAAAGTACAGTGCACGAAGATTTGCATACATTTTCTTAACTCCCGGGTGAGCAGAATAGGGAGCTCGATGTGCCTCAGTCATAATTAGAGTTTGAAGACCCTCAATAGAAGGCATGTACATGCAACCCATATACCTTGAAAGACCATCTAACTCCAATGAGTACCCTGTAAAATTTCCTTCTAACACTCTACCTGATTCAATTTCTAACTTCACTTCCTGATACCAGCTATCTATTGGAAGCGCTGCGAGGACTTGACTCTTCAAACCCACCTCAAGAGCTACGACAGAAATCTCATGTCTCCGCTGACTCAGAGCATCTACCACTACATTTTCCTTGCCATAAACATACTTGACCTCAAAGTCATATTTGCAAAGGAATTCCATCCATCTCCTCTTCTTGGAATTCAAGTTCAGTTGAGTAAAAATGTACTGCAAACTGTGATGATCACTGTGAAGCTCGAACCTATGACCCAATAACAAGTGTCTCCATCTCACAAGGGAATGAACCACTATGGCTAACTCCAAGTCATGCATGGGGTAATTTAGCTCATGTTCCTTGAGCTTACAGAATTTATATGTAATTACACATCCTTCTAGCATCAAGACAACTCCTAAGCCCTCCAAGGAAGCATCGATGCACACCATGAAATCCCTAGTAGGATTAGGAACTGCCAATACTGGTGCACTAGTCAACCTATCCTTAAGGGTTTTAAATGTTCTCTAGCACTAATCAGACCAAATGAACTTCTTCCCTTTCCTCTTAAGGGAAGTAATGGGCTATGTGATCCTAGAAAAATCTTGTACAAACCGCTGATAATAGCCCGCTAACCCCATAAAACTGTGAATCTCTGGAACATTCTTGGGTGTTGGCCAATCCATAATAGCTTGGATCTTTGATGGATCCACTGTGATACCTGCACCTGAGATGACATGCCCCAAATATTTCACTTCCATTTTGTAGAACTCACACTTAGCCAAATTAGAAAATAGTTGATTATCCCTCAAACATTGTAATACCTGCCTCAGATGTTCCTCGTGCTCCTCCATTCATTTAGAGTACACCAGGATGTCATCAAGAAACACAAGTACAAACCTATCCAAGTAGGTTCGGAAGACTCCATTCATTAGGCTCATAAAAATTGATGGTGCATTTTTTAACCCGAACGGCATAACAATGAATTCATAATGCCCGTAACGAGTGTGGAATGCAATTTTATGAATATCAACTTTGGCTATTCACAACTGATGATAGCCAGACTTAAGATCAATCTTAGTGAAAACCTGAGCTCATTTTATTTGATTGAACAAGTCATCAGTTCTCAGCAAAGGATACTGATTCTTGATCATCACTTTGTTGAGCTTCCTATAATCAATACATAATTAGAGCGAACTGTCCCTTTTTTTCACAAATATAACTGGTGCTCCCCAAGGGGAAACACTAGGATGGATGAATCCTTTCTCTAAAATCTCCTCTAGCTACAAACAGAGCTCCTGCAATTCCTGTGTTGTCATCTGATATGGAGCCCGAGAAATAGGCTCAGCTCTAGGAACAAGATTGATTCTGTAGTCAATGACACGCTTTGGTGGCATCCCAGGAATTTCACTTGGAAAAATATCATAATATTCCTTAAGAAGGGGGTAATCATCCAATGAAATCCCTTGACTCTCATCCGAGTCCAAATCATTAACAGACACTGCAAATAGCTGACATCCCTATTTGAAGCACCTTTTTAATTGCATAGCTGAGATCGAACGTAGTGAGATGGGTCTCTGAATGCCAATAATCTCAACCTCATTACCCGCATCATCAACACAGCGCACAACCTTATGCCGATAATCAATTATGGCATGGTGAGCACTCAACCAATCCATACCTAGAACCACATCATATGAACTAAGAGGTAGGATTCAGAGATCCACCGTAGTCATGAATGACCCAATTTGCAAATTACAACCTTGAACTAGAGACTCAACTGCTACATTTGCCTTAGATACCAATTTGACCTGCCACTTAATGCCTTGCCTTGCTGGCACTAGTCTACAGCGTTCTACTACTGAAGGAGAAATGAATGAATCTGATACTCCAGAATCAAAGAGGATAGAAATGCTAGTACCATACAATGCACCCGATGTCTCAACTATAGTGCCCTGATGTTCAACTTGGCGATTGTCCACTACCACAAAAACCTGATGTGCTCTACCTGCATCGCCCATTGTTGGCTCAAAAGCAGCTAGTCTTTGACTAAAACCTGTAGTGCTCCTCTGTGGACACTTTCTAGAAATATGTCCATGTTGCCCACAAGAGAAACAACCTGTGCCTTGTCCAAAACCTCTAACACCAGACAATGCACTCGATTGCTAGAAACTGCCTCGAGATGGTGTTGATTATGCACTATGAGCAAGCTGCTCAAAACGATCTTGTCTAATATGCTGCCAGCTTTAGTTCTTCCTTCTCTGAGATCTATCTCCCTGCTGTGACTGTAATTTGTTTTGTTTGGGTTGTGACTACTGCTACTGCTGCAGACCACCCTTAGAGGGTACCCAAAAATTCCTAGAAGACCCTATAGTTTGAGGTTGTCCACCTCTAGAACTAAAACCTAATAATGGGACACTGCCAATCAGAACTCATGTGTGACCTCTCAATGCCATAGCCAGTTTTTCTTCTACAAGGTGATCCTTTTCAACAGCTACCTCCATTGTCTTCGGCTCGAAGACCCTAACTCCACCACTGATTTGGGCGTTTAAGCCCTTGACAAAATGTTGCACAAGCATTGCCTCATCATTTATGATCCCTACATACTATTTGAGCTCGTAAAAATGACACTCATATTGTTTCATGGACATTGTCATCTATCTTAACTCATGAAATTCATCTGCTCTACGCTGCCTCCAATGATCAAAAAGAAAACGAGCCCTGAACCTCTCCATAAATAATTTCCAAGTCACCATGCTAATATCAATATGTAATTTATGTTCTTCCAGCCGCCACCAAGTGGACGTGAAGCCTCTAAGGTGCATGATAGCGCACCTAGCCCTAGTATTACTTCCATAGGTATGCATAGCAAAGAATCTATCCAAATTGATCAGCAAAGTCTCTGCCTCAAGACCCCCACCAGAACCATTAAATGTGGGAGGTCGTGCTCTCAACAGGTCTCTCATGTGACCCGCCACTACTGCATCATGTTTAGTTGTTATTTCCCCATGTCTAGGAGATCTCTCCCTTTCCCTATCCAACCTCTGTTCATCCACTTGCCTAGGGCCTAAACGACCCGGTATCTCTTCTAGTAAATGCTACAATTGACCATCTAAACCAAGTTGTTCTGGGTTTTGACCACCACCTATCAGATTGCTTTGGGAAGTCTATAGTTCCTCATGCTTAGAACTGTGGGAGCTTGAAGGTGATGGACTTTGACAGTTGGACACATGAACACCATCTCGGCCTCTTCCTCGGCCATGACCTCTACCTTGAGGCATGATCCTGCACAACAATTGGGATGATGTGAGATCAAGAGTTAACGCAAGGTTGCCTAATAGACTCAAACTACCCAGAGTACCCAGTGTTTGCAAACATGGCTCTAATACCAAGTTGTAACTCCCCGTCGCATAAATCCCAAAGAACAACTAAAAATGCTACAAATTATTTTTTTGAAAACATTAAGAATAAGCACTAAGTTTACTAATGCAACTAACATAGCTAATGAACACAAGTTAAGCACCTAAGTCCCTTGGGGTAAACGACGTGACATTACGTAGTCTATCCAATAACAAAATTGATAAAAGTAATTTACTAATTCTACTAACGTAACCCATCCATTCACATGTCATCATTTAAACATTTATTAAAGATAAACAATAAGATAAGAATGAACCATATAGAATCCATACATGTATTCATAGAAAATTTTACTTGGAAATATAAAGAACATATTTACTCTAATATAACATAATCTTAATGATATTAACAATTATGGTCAAAACATGAATTACATAATGTGATTATACATTACATCAATCTATAAGTATATCTCATTGAGCAATTACTCAAGGTTACATCATAAATTTACCCAATACATGGGAGAGTAACATATCAATACACAAAGTATAATAGAAGTACAAGAATACATCTGGATACATATAAACTTTGGATCAAGTTGTCTTTGCAAAACTTTGCACTGAAAGGTACATCAATGAGATAGGGAACCCAACAAAGTGCGTAGCACATTCCACCCGACCACCCCCATGCTAGGAGTAGATAAGAAAGGGTCCCCGACCAAGAACATCTAAACAAATTCACAAGACTAAATTCCAAGCATGGAAAGATATATCACACATAAAGGAAACCATAACATCATAGACCACTTCCTAAACATAACAACAATAAATCACCAAAATATATCAATAGACCACTTCCAGAGGTTAGCAACAAAATTAACTCAAGGGAAAACTAGTGGAGAGTGTCATCGTATAGTCCTACATGGGTTATCCTGACTGCCTATCTCTAGGCGTCACCCCCATCTATGGTTATCCTGACAGCCTCTCTAGGCGTCAGCCCCATAGGGTGACTTGTCCAGAACCGTTAACCTCTCGTGGAGATGAGGCAACGATCTTTCCAATCATGGCCTTCTCAGCCCACTTTTAGTCTATGAAAGCACTGACAGGTGGACGAGGTATCCACAATTATCTTGTTAATGTTTAACTACCCATCCCCTAATTAATTTATTAGGCTATCACTTATTACTCAAACTCTATCATGGGTTATCCTGACAGCCCCTTTGTGCACCGGCACCCACGTAGAGCCACTATCCCTAGATACCCAAAACATCACAACAAATTCCAAGGAGTTGTACCCACAAGTACTCTAAAACACAAATTAGAACAACCGCGAGGCTAAACCACCTCACCAAAAATCATATGAATCAACTCCCATAAAGACGGGTACAACCCAAGTGTAAACTTAAAATCGTAACTATAGTCGAAATCGAGACAAGTATCAAATAGAAAAGTCACATAATAAACCCCCATTTCCCAAGCCTCTGGAAGTTAAAACAATAACCTTAACACCTACAGAAAGGTCAACTAATTTAAGGGCCTCCACATGGTTTAAAACTCAGCCTAAGAAAACCAACAAAGAACTCAAAGAAAGTCAAAGAATTAAATATTTATTCAACATCAAGATTTTGTTAAAGAATGCATATTTACTAAACTTAAAAATCACATTTAAGATAACTCATTGCACGAAATCCATCATGGAAGTTAAACTATTAGTTTACTCAATTTATTTCATTAATTAAAAACACTCGATTGGATTTGGTAAAATATTTTCTTCCAATTTGTCGAGTAACAACATGAAGTCATTATAAATAACCTATGTAATATTTTTCCATAATTTCGATCAAGTGTATATATATAAAGATAATCCACATAATTATAATTCATATAAATAAATAAATATATATATATATACATATCCATATATACATCTATACACACACACACACACATATATATATAATAATATATACACATGTATGTATATATATATAATATATATAAATATTTATTTCTAAAATTAAATTTCAAATTTAAAATCATATATTAAACATTTCTAATATATATATATATATAATATATAAAATATATGTTATAAATAATATATATATCTTATATACCTGTTACCTATTTTTCACTTCAAGCTCAAACAGGTAGAGCTGAATGAAGTTCATCATTTATAGGTACATAAATTGTTCATATTTTGTTGATTAAGTGTTCATTGATCATCATTGAGATCGTCGTACATATGAATCATAGTTTATTGTGCAAACATTTAAAACAACAAATTGAGAAAATTTGCATAATAATGCTTTTATTCATTTTGTAAAAAATGTTGAATTCCACGCAAGTTGTGGAAGTAACTTTTTGGACTTTTACAATCAAATAAAGAATGCATAAACAATGGTATGTTATACAACTGAAAATAACGAAAACATAGGGTAGAAGATGATTCGTCATTGCCTAAATGACAAATCGTTGACAGTTAAGGTTTTCAGTTGTGACATTAGCTCTAGCTCCATTTCCAATTTCAGCTCCTTTTCCAGCTCCAAAAGCATCTGCAGGAAAGATTAAAATAACGTTAGAGATGGTCTCTAAGCTATGACGGATCAAATCCTATCATATGCCTACGCTACTAACAGGAATATAAGATATGGTCGATCAGGCATCCATCAGATGATTGCAAAACATCAAGAGGAAAAACGTAATTCAATGGAAGCTTTCAGCTTCTTTTATTTTTGCTAACATGTTTGTTTCAGTGTGCAGGAACAGGTTCATGATGTTCAAAATTATTTTATCAGATATGTGGAGTAAAATGGGCTCCCACAAGGGTAGAGCCCGGCATATCATAAGGATATTTCTTATTCGCATCATACATGAGAGTTATTTAATGAAGGATAGAAACAATTATCATCTAAGACTGTCATCAATAAGAGTATTCAACATGGTAAAACAGATTTGCGCAATTGTTTTTTGCTCATCATTCAAACAAAACAATTAGAAATATATTGCATTTATCATACATTGTTTCAGGTCTGCCTTTCATTTATGTTCACGTTTTAATAAGGCATTGAGCCCTTTATACTGAAGGGAAAACAGAGTATTCAGCAAGATAATTGTTTCTTACAAATATAAAAAAAATAGCATTCTCATAATTCATAATCAATGCAAGTCATCAGCAGGAGTTTCAGCTGATCAAAAGAATTAAGATAATGACAAGTGAACAGATTTGCAATAATCCAATTCTCTACAGGCTTTTGAACAGAAGGCAGCGATTTTGCCTTAGTCAGCATTTAAGAGATATGGAAGATACAAATTCATCAAACAGACATGTTTCAGGTTTCAAATGAGAATATTAAAAGATCATGAGTCTGGAAAGTTAAACATTCAACTGCTACTGACGAGGTTAATAGGAAGTTCTGGTTAACAATATTCACAGCTGATTTTTTTTTTTTTAAATAACAAATGATAGTTCAGCCTATTACCAGTCATTGGAAATATATATGAGATGTAATGGAAATTTGCTATGCTAAATAAAGCATTATCTTTTATCAAACAAAAAAGCAAGTTGCTTGTAGTTGATCTTGCAGGGTCAGAGAGAATAGATAAATCTGGAAGTGATGGTCACACATTAGAAGAAGCTTGCTACCACTTTCGAGGAGGAAATACAAGCTAAAAAAGCAAATGCATTAAGCAAAATGAGAAAATTCATGCTAGAGATCAAACAGAAAATGCCCAGATTTAAAAAAAAAAAAGTGGCTGTAGTTAACAAAAATTCAGAGTATTTCATCTCCTGTGTGTTTTAAATTAAACATTTTTTGCTGAGATCTGAAGAAAATCATCATGGCAGCTGGAAAAGTGACGTTTTTGCAAATTCAAAGAGAGAAAAATGCCCAGATTTGAAAAACGTGACTGTTTTTTCTACAAAAAATCAAAGTTTCTCATCCTTTATGAGTTCAAAATGTTATATTTTTTGCAGAAATTAGAAAAGAAACATCATGGCGTGGCTTACAGAAGTAAAACATTCCAGATCTAAAGATTCACAAAACTAAATTCGGGTTTTAAAGCAAGTTTGTTCTTTATTTCTAGAAAATACTTCAAAGAACTTTCATGGCAGCTTCAAGAAAAGCAGAAAACTTTCAGAAATTCGCATGAGAAGGAGAAAATCAGACTTTTATCTTCAAATACCTGTTAAAATCTTCATTATTTTCGAATTTGAAAGAGCTTTCCAGCAAGTTCGTGGATTAGAATGCTCATGGCGACCAAAAAAATGTTGATTCATGCCCAAAGTTTGCACAAAAATCACAGAGAAGTCAAAAAACGTCCTTTCAAACAAAAAAAATCACGTCCAAAGTGCCTCTACGTTTTTGAAAAAATGTCATTTGCTCTTATTTCGACCAAAGACACCAGATTCGAAGTTCATCAATGGCAGAAATACTAGAAAAGCAAGTTCGTGGTTAGGGTTTGAGCAGTGGCGGCCGACTTCCTCCAAAGCTTCTAAAAAATCAAAAGACATAATGATTTTAGGGTTCATGTTTTACCTTATTCATTCGCCCTAAATTCTTTTTGATATTTTTGCAAATGATTTTCAATAAATCATTTTGTTTTTAATTGTCTCCATGGTCACGTTTTTGAAGTCAACTCACCTAACAAGTGGTCGGCCTTATCAATGATGGAATTTTTGTGCTGAATATTTTGGTAAAACATTTAATCATTACCAAAAATATGGTGATCTTCAATAATGTTTATAAAACAATGCATATCTTTAATATATGCTGAGTGAAGTGTATGAAGCTTTAAGAGAAAATTCAATTTTTGCAAAAGAAATTATTTTCATTTGTTTATTTGCATTAAATCTTGTAGCTAATTAATTAAATGATATTTTATAAATCATTTAATTAATTTAGTATTTTAAAATGCAAATAAATAAATGTTATATAAAACTGAGTTATAATTATTTGCTTAAACTGAAGATTGAATATTTTGAGGTGGACTTTAGAGTTGCATGGGCAGATTGGTAAAAACGAGGCAGTTTTACATGCTTTAAGCCACTTTTTCAGGGAGTTGCAGTTCAGTTGGAATAGTGCATGTATCAGTTATGACTTGGCAGTGAGTTTGAGCTTGATTGGACTTATTTTTACATGGTTTTGGGCCTCCTTTTTAGAGATATTTTCTTTTGCTCGGATTTGGCTTTGGAATCATCACCCTTTCTTGGAGTTGGACTTTTAGTTCTTTCTGCATGCCTTTTTGAAAGGTTTTTTGTATATATTGAAAAACTTAACTGTTTTTCAATTCAGTTCTTGTTTTCTACCTTTTCCTTCAACAAAGAAGATCATCTTGTAACTCAGCTTTCAGATTAATATAGCAGTGTTTTTTACAGGTTCAAAGTGTGTAATTGCAGAAGATTCCTTTGAGTTTCAGTACTTTAGAGTTTGCCTTCTAGATTTTGAGCATCATTTTTGTGAAGAATTTGATTGAAGAATTACTGTGTTTCAGTTCTAAAACCTCTTATTTTTTCTATCTTTTTCACATATCTGTATGCAATTTAGTTTAAAATCACTGGTTATGCACTGTGCTTATTAATAGGTTAATACATTTTGTCGTGAAAACTTCGTTTTCCCTCAATATTGCGTTAGATCAAAGCCTCTGTTTAAATCATTCAAGTGATTAAATTATTGAATTAGGTTGTGCAGATTAGAGTTTTTTGAGAAATATATTGTGAGTCATAATTGCAAGTCATTATCATTTAGGTGCAATCACCTCTCGTAGCTTTAGAATTTCAATTCAAGCAAGCTTTCTATCTCTTTCCCAGCCAAGTCAGTTAGTTTTTAGGAGGTTTTCATCAGGAAACCAGCCCTCTCTAGAGATTGATTCTCAGTTTTAGGCAACCCACAGGCCTGAGAATCATTCCATGTTTCAACAGATTGCTGAATTTAACTATTCAAGCGTTCGGGTGCAATCTGAATTGACAACAATACCATATACATATAATATATATTATATATTTAAAAAAAAATCTAAAACACAATAAACATTACGCAGGGTTGTATAACACAATTGAACCCCAATGGGGTGCGACTATGTAGGCAACGTTGGTGCTGCCTGTGAAGGCAACACTGGGCGCTGCCCTCATTGTTGCCTCCCATGTGGGGGACAGCTGTGGGGGTAGCCCCCCACTGCCTAATAAAATAATTATTTTTTTTATATTTTTTTTTCCTTCAAAATTTTTCACAAATTACGTCGTACGGATTTCGTCCGCCCATTTTAAATCATAAATTTTCAGCATAATTTTATATTCCTACATCAATTTCTTAAAGTATATATATATGCATGTATAAATTAATTGAAAACAATTTCTCTCATAGCAATTTTCACAAATTTTCTACAGAAAAATAGATTACTATTTTAACAGAGAATTTCATTTTATCTAATATATATCAGATAATTTCAATTTTCTAAATTTTGAAAGAGAATTCCAATGAAATCCAATTTCTCAAAATATTTCCTACAGGAAATATTCAAAAGAAATTTCTTAACAGGTTTCAATTTCTTTTTTTGTAGTTTTCCTATTGTTTAACAATGATTTTATTTCATGAAGCTCTTTGGTTTACTATAAAAATTTCTACAAAGGCAACAATATAAGCACGACAAAACTTCAATCATTCGAGAACACAGTTTTTCTACAAAGGAACTTTTAATAAAAAAATTTCTACATAGGGTTACAACTAATTCACGACAATTTCCTCTTACACAGAAAATATCAGACACTCTTTTCAAAACAAGAAAGTAATTAAACAAATAGTAAAAGAACCTATTTTCTTGAAGCTTGAAGGAACAAGGGTGGGAGCAAAGCTTTGCCTCTAGAATTTCAACTTCTAAATTCTTCCTAGAAACTTCACCTCCAGCCAAAAGCAAAATATGAGCCCAAATATATGTTGTAAACTTCTTTTTTTTCTTAAGAACCAGAAAACCCCCAAAACCCCACGCATTGTTCTACAACCCAATTATTTCCATGAAGAAGCTTCCTATGCCAATATTCTCTCCGAGAATATTTTAAAACAAGAATTTTATTAAATTCCCCATTCATTCTCGTAAATCCTCTAATAAAAATTAACTAATTTTTTAATTATTTTTCTTTTAATAAAAATAAAGCATTATAAGCAATTTAATTAATTTTTTTAAAAAAATCAAGAATTAATACCACTTACCTTATGCAAATATAAAATTCTAATTCTCATTATAACATCTATTATTTTATTTAAACTATTCACTCAATCAAGAACATTAATCAATTAACTTAACTATAATTATCTACAAATAACTATATCAATTAAATACATTAATTAATCACACATAAAATAAATATTAATTAAATAACAAACATTTACATACTAAAATAAATAATCAACACTAACCCAAACATAAACAAAGACGAGGTTGAGATAAAGACACCATTGGACTCACAACAAGGTGACAAACTTAGGATGGGGACACTTCCTTATCAACTCCCTTTTCAACATCATACTCGTTGGGTTTATGGGACATGCTCAAACCTATCAAACAGGTGGAGTTGGTGTCCAGTACCTGCATCTTGCATAGAAACCAACGTCAAATAGCATGTAAATCTCTATTGCAGACACACCGTGAAAGGTAATCACAAGGTAGCAAGGCAGTTGCGAGCAAGTGATGCCACTTTGTCCTTTCACCAAGACTCACTAGCAAACACATCAGAAACCATAGCAGCATGGAATCACAACATCACCACATATATTATTAAAGAAAACCATAACCATATAACATAATCACCATGAAATGTATCATCAAGCATCATTTGTATTATCAAGTGCAGCAAACCAACCAAACTATGAATCCACACACAACCAAAACAGTGAACTGATCACCCACACAAACCAAGTACAAAATCCACACATAAGAGTATCAACAACATGAGGGGTATTACATCATTTTCACTACTAGATTCTGAAGTTTCTTTTGTAGGCAAGGATCTACAGCCTAAAATTCCTAGTCTATTATTGTTTGGCTTATTGTCAAGCTTTAGCTCCTGCCTCCAAATTCCCCATTTTGTTTTTATTTCCAACTCATTCCATATAGAGTTGTGAGGCTTATTTTCAACACAAATCCTTACATAGGATAGGATTCCATCCTACTCCACTCTTTCTCACATTGATAGCAACCCAAACAATTTCCAATGTCCTCCAAAATATCTGGTTTCCAAAATTCTAAAGGGAGGTCTATACCAATCCTACACCTTTTCCAACTTGTGTCGGTAAGGATCAAACCTTGCGATCCATCTACAGATATAGAATCCATATCCATCCAAAATCCAAATCCCCTATTCAATATCTTCCCTAATGTTCATGTTTGGACATATCACCAAAAATTAACTGTTCCCTAAGGCCATAAATTGTAACTCCTTTCCCCATCGAACTTGCCACCACTTAATTAGGTAGTTCCAATCTAGGTCCTACCCAAACCATTTGACAATCAATCCCAACTGATCCAAGTGATTAGTAGCAGATTTTAGTTTGTTTGAATCCATCACCAGGGTGGCCTTTTTTTCCAAATTCATTACTAATTCTACCTTGCCTAATTTTTCCACTGTCGAATTGTGGGATATTGAAGACCGACAGATTTCCATGAGAATTCATTGGGCTTTTCCTTCGCTAGTTTTGAGCATTCCACTATGAATTTCATTTCAATTTTCTAGGGTTATTATTACCGATTAGCGGCCCGTTTTTACATCCCTATTTCGTCTTCCTTGGAACCGACGGTCTTGAGAGTTTTTTTTGGGTTCGTTGTGCTTGTTAAGGGCATATTGTGGCCTCCTATTCTAATGAAAATCACCCTAGACATCACTTGTCTTTTTTGTATTGTTTCTCGTTGTTTGGTGTCTCCAAGCTTCCTTCACTACCCTAGCTTAGATTTTCTCCATTAGCACCTCTTCCTCAGTTTCCTTCACCCAATCCCTAATGGATCCTCCATTCCATTTGCAAGAAAGCTCCTTCTAGTGCCTCTGCCAATTTTCACTCCTTGCACCCTTGTGCGCCATCCTAAAAAATAGTATTTTTAGATTTTTAAGTGATAAGTATTTCTCATTTTTCCTTAAACTATTAAATCAAATATAAATTTTTATTATGTATTATATTATTATTATCATATTATATTATATTATTACATTATTAAAAATGTATTATTAAATTTATTTATTTATTTATTTATTTTTTCTAAAATGTTTTTTATTTTTTGTTTTGTTTCTAAAATGTGTGTTTTTTTTGTTTTGGTTAAGTAGTATTGTATCTACTGCATTCATATTTTAAGAATAATTTTTTAATGTATTTAATTGTTATTTTTTATTAAAAAAATCTCACAAAAATCAATTATCTATTTTATAGAGATTTGAATTCACACTATTAAAATAATAAAATAAAACTTAAATTAAAACACATCCATAAATTGACATATAAAGATAATTTTCTAAAGATTTGATTTTTATATAACTAGTACATATATCTTAAATATAATCTATATAAAATATGTCAATATGTATCTTATTATCTTTTTATTATTAGTACTTGCTATTGGCATAGTACTATTGTAATGACTTTGGCTTTTTTATGTTAACTAGTTATTAATAATTTAGTTTTCCACCAATCAAAAACAATATTTAATCAAAAATTAAAATAAAATTTAATTTTGTAAAGTCAATTTGTAAAATATTTAACTTTATAAATTATAAAAATTATTTTTTGTGCATATGATTGGTTAAAAAAAAATTGTGTGTTATTGGCGGATAAAGCAAATTAAACATTTTTTTAAGGAATGATTTTTCATTTTTTGCTTTATAAAATGATTTCATTAAATCTTTCTAAAATAAATAAATGTGATTTATTTTGACATTTTTTTAAGAATGATTTTTTTATGTATGTAATTGTTATTTTTTTTATTAAATAAAATCTTACAAAAATCAATTAACTATTTTATAGATATTTGGATTCACGCTATTAAAATTAAAAAAAATAAAAATGTATTATTATTTCCATTAAACTAATATCTTTATCTATATTTTTAATATTTTATGGTATAATTTGATTATATATGTGTTCCTCCCATAATATATAGGTATATAAGATAATATATAATCTAATGTAGGTCTATAAGTATATAAGATAATATATAACTTAATGTTGGTTATATATTATAGGTAATAATTTGTAGATAAATAAGTTAACCTATATTATGCAAGTAATATATTAATTTATATTATATAATAGTTTATATTAATTATATTATATGTAATATTAATTTATATTATATATTTATATATATTAATAAACTATCTTAATTATATTATTATTATTATTATTATTATTATTATATTATTACTATTAATATAAATAATATAATAGTAAATCACTATATTAATAATTATAACAATATTTTAAAATATATTAATATTACAATATTATCTATTTACTTAGTTGATATAATATAATTTATAAATAATTAATATTAAATTAAAATATAATATATTTATTATATTAGTAGTATATTTAACTTCAACTATAATATGAAGATTTCACTATCAAATTCAAAATTAACTAGAATCAATATAAGAATTATTTTTAATAATAAATTATTTGATTATTTAATGTTTACCAAATATGTATTCTAAAGAACAAACTTCAATTTTATTAGTCATAGTTATGTCTAGTACAAATAATTCATAAACTACTTCATTTTCTCAATGAATGGGTTCATTATATAAATGTTCAAATGTATTCAACTTTAATTTTTTTGAAAAAGTAAACAATAAACATTTATTCCAATTCATTTTATTTTCAAATATTTAACATCAAACAAATCAAACAAGATATTTACATTGCATAACCAAAACATATAAAAAAAACCAATGCTATTAATCAAACAAAACTCAAAATACAAAAGTTAAAACTAAAATACAATAATTAAATATATATATATATATTGAATTTTATTCACATTAATTAAACTTACATTTATTTTTATTCCAACTCTACAAATCTCTAATTAGAATGTAATACCCCTCTGTTTTGCTTCCTGGCTGGAAGCATGTCCTTGTTTGCTTGGATGTGCTTTTTGGTTCTCAAAATACTTTATCATGTGTGTGTTATTTGATCGTTGTTTATAGAGTGATAGTCTATTTGTGTGATGTGATGTATCTTATATGATGATTTATTTGACATGTTTTAATTTGGGTAATGATGATTAGTTATTGTAACACGTTATTGCATGAGATATTTGTTTATGATGGAACTGTCAGTCTATGATGAGTGTATTGGTGAAGGGGATGAGATTGCATCACTCACTTGCGAGTGCCCTACAATTCCATGATTTCCTCTTCACGGTGTGTTTATTATGTTATATATATGCATGTTCGATATGCTCTTTGTTCGCAGGTTGACAGGTACAGGACATCAACTCCACCTGATTTCACAGGTTTGAGTGTGTCCATTGACCAACGGTAATCAACTGGGAGATAGTAGCTAGGTTTTTCGTGCCAAGACATCACCCTAGTCATAGTGTGTCGTCAGGTTGTCGCCGGGTTTAGTTGTTTTATTATGGTTCATTCCTCTTTGATTATTTATTTAATTTCATATTATAAAGGTTATTAAATAGCGGGTGTAGTTAAAATGGTGATTAAATATATCTAGTTGCAATGTTGAAATGTTATGTATTTTATTGATTAATTTGATTTAATTAATAAAATTAGATTTAGTTTATTGATTAATTAGGTTAATGGTGATAAATTAAATAAAGTTAGTTGTTTTGGCATTACTGGATATTAAGATTTAAATTAAAATAAAAATGGAAATCATGTTTGGATATTTAGAGTTAAATTAAAATAAAAATGAAAATATGTTTTAAATAACACTTTTTGAAAATTATAGATAAAATAAATTCTTTACAAAATTTGAATTCTTTTTGGTTAAAAAGAAATTTTGAAATGCATGAAATTTCAATTGGAAAGTAAATTTGTTTTAAATTTTAAAAGAAATGGAAATATCCCCAAAATTGCAATAAATTTGGTGGATGGGATATTTTAGGGGTTTGACTAAATTTGGGGAAAACTCTATTTGAGCAAATTCAATTTCATATATTTTTCAATTTTCAATTTGGTGGAGAGTTTTGATGTGGCTTTGCTTGGATTTGAAGAAGAAGGTTGAAATTTCTTGGGTGGGCTGGAAAAAGATTTGGAAGCACCATTTGAATCCTTCAAGCTTTGGAGAAAAAAAATAGGTTCTTCTTTTGATTTTTTTTTTTTCATTTTGAAAGAGTTTCAAATTTCATTATGCTGTTGGAAAAAAAATTTAAAATGTTGTTTGAATTTCAATGAAAACCCATGTAAATTTGTTTCAAAACTTGCAAACTTCTGTTGAAATTAGGGGAAAGAGAACAAAACAAGAATCACACAATGGAAAAATTGAAAGAAAACCAAAAGAAATTTTCTTTTCAAACTGAAAACTTAAACCGATATGGTGTTGTCAAATTTATTATTTTTATTGCAAAATTTTGTTGTGCAATTGCACAGTTTAGCTAGAAATGAAAATTTTAGGTATATATTATATATATATATATATATTGTATATATATATATATATATATATATACAAGTATATGTTATAAATATATTGTGCTTTTTATTTTTCTGAAAAAAAAATTTGGTTTCAAATAATTTCACAGGAAATTTTCTTGAAACAGGGTCTGCCATGTTTTTTTTGAAAGTTTATATAAAAAAAATATATAATAAAAAAAAATATTAATAAATTTGTTGGAGAGGGGGAGGGGTCGTGGCCCTGCTCCCACAACACCCATGGGAGGCGTTGCTTACACAGCACACCCCCATATGGGGCTCGTGGCAACCTGCCTCTCCCTTATGGGAGGGGCCCGCACCCACATAAAGTTTGTTTTATTTTAAAAAAATAAAAATAAAATTTGTTTTTTATATTTTAATATTATATATTTATATATATATATATTATATATATAATAATATTATATTATATATATAATATATATATTATATGTATATATTATTTTAATATTTAAATAAAAAAAATTAATAATTATTTATTTATATATATACTTATGTATATATAATATACATTTATTGTGTATATATATATATATATACTTTATGTATTTTTAAATAAATTAATTAGTTGAGTTTAAATTCGTATTATTTAAATAAAATTTATATAATTAAATATATATATATATATATAAATATATACTAATTAAATATATATATATATATGTATATACACTAAATGTATATATTTTATATATATGAGTATTTGAATATAGTTAATTTTAAGTTGATTATTCATTATCGTAGTTGAGATAAAGATTGATTTATTTTAATCAAATGATTTTATCTAGCAAGTTGATTCGATTATTTTGTATGAATGAGAAAATGGAATTAAATGATTAGTGTTAATTCCTTAATGTTGCCAATACGATTTTATTTACTTTTGAGTATTTGCAAACAAGGTGTTATTGAGTGAATTGGATTTAGAAAATCCTAACAATAGTTTAGTTATAATTGTGTTTTGAGTTGGAAGGTGTATGTAAGTTTTTGATTTTAAAATTAGTGCTATTGTATTTTGGAAATTAAGGTTAGTGCAATGATTAAATATTTGTTAAGGGTTAGGGTTGTAATTGAAATGAATATGGTTAATGTGTTTACAACAACCTGTTTGATTTGATGGAATCTTAAAGTTCTTGTAAAGGATTTGTTAAATGTCAGGATTGTGTACGTGGTTAAGTTATATGGATTATAATTAGAGCAAAATTGATGATATTAAATGTGTAAAGAAAAGGGTTATTTTATTACGATGTTATAATGGGTAGAATGTTATTTAAAAGTTCTTGTATTCCATTGCCTTAAATGGTGAATGGGGAATGTTGTTTGTTTTCCAGATTGCAAGGAATAGATAAGGTTCATAAAAATTATATTGTTTAGAACTTATATGAATAGTTAAAAGATTAAGTATATGAGGTATATATGGACTTTGGTTCCTGTTTTATGAGAAAAGATCGTTATGTTGAAAGACATCTCTAGTTATTTAAAGAATGTGTATTTTTATGATTGTTGATTTAAGCAAATTCTTGTTGGTATTGTATGGGCAATATTGTTATGATTGTAAATTTGAGTGTACTTTGGTAGTACTAAGTTTTGCTTCTAGAGGCTAGGGAACTCTTTGATTGAGTTGTTTGTTCTTTTTGGAGTGATTTGTTTATGGAAGTCTTCCAGATGGGGTTTTCATTTAATTGTGTGGGTTGTTGTAATATGTTATTCAACCGTTGTATTTCCTTGGGTAGGGCGTATAGTTGTATCCAGTTGTTTTACACGGTTTTCACGAACGAGGATGGTTCATGCCTCCTTTGGAAGGAGTGGTTTATGTGTTTGTTGCCTCTAGTGTTTGGAGAGGGTTCTGACTTTTGTTGCCTCCTGTGTTGGAGTGGATTTTCATTTTATGTTCCTCCTAGAGTTGGAGTGGTTTTATCTTGTTGGTTTGCTGATGGGGCAGGGTTGGATGAGACACTCACTGTCCCATGCTCTGGGTCTCACCTTGGCAAACCCTTTGGTGTCACTCTCCACCTTCTTAACCTATAGTCCCTAATGCTTGTTAGGCACCCCTGGTTCTCCTGGCCAACCCTACTACCATCTCCATTTCCCTAACCAAGCCAATCTTGGTGCTCTCTCTACCATTCCCTCCTTAGCCCTTAATCTTCCTAAAGGCTAGCTAAACCTCCAACCTTCACTAACTCGATGCAGGGGTGTGTGTTGTCTCCCATGGCTTCAAGACCTTCCTCCTAGGGTTCTTGTAGGCTCTCCCAAGCTCCATCTTTCCATCGCTATCATCAAACCCTCATTTAGGGTTAAAAAGGCTACTAGCCTTGAGCCCCAATTAGGTCTCCTAACCCAAGAAAATAGGCTCAATCTCCAATCTTTCTAAAGAACATCTCAATATTTCCATGGGGGTCCTGGTTCATTTTCCTACCTCTCAAATATTTTTGAGGTTATAGGTCTTCACTGTCCGTACACAGGTGTAACCCTCATTTTGTAAGAATTAGGGCTTTTTAGGCCATTTTTTGACCACACAGTGAACTGTCAGCTTTTCCCAATCACCAAATGGACTGGTGAAGCCTCTTCCTTCCTGCCAAACCTTTGTAAGGCCTCCTGCATCCACCACACACCTTGGGTTTCCAGGGAATTGATACCCCTACAACTTTAGTGCTCTGAACTCTTTGACTGTCCTAGCCGGGCACTGCCAAGCTCGCCTAGGAATAGTCTTTTGCCATGGATTCCTAGCTCCTAAAAACACCTACCTCTACCTTATGTACAAACATGGAGCTTAGCCACATTCCCAACAAGCCCGTACTCTAGGTACAGTGGTAATGTAAGCTAAAACCCCATTTTCCACAGTCTACCAATCAAAACTACAATTTAAGAAAGAACAAAGTATTTACAAGAATACTTGAAAGTGAGTAACCTACTATCTATTGTCCCAAATGATGCTTGACAAGAAAATTCACTACATTCTAATCTGTACCAGATGCCAAGTTCAATCCATTAACCTACTAATGCAAAAACAGGAACAAAAACAAAAAATGTGCACTTAAAATATCACTATCCTCTTGATTTCAAACTGATTACAAACTCCAAAATGATTCCAACCTCAATTCCCAGTTGAGGCACACCTTTTAAAGGTTCAAAAAAAATAGTTAAGCTCTTTGTGTCAAACCTATTGATGACCTAATGGCCAAAATTATAAAATTCACCGTGTTTTTCAACCTTTGCCAACTTTTGAAAACTCAGCAAGATGAGCTTCAAAACTTATTCATCTCTTCACAACATCTTTCCTAGAGATCAAAAACACCTCTAAGCTAACTTCACAATGGTCAACATGACCTTTATGAAAACAAAACAAAATTATCCTTCTAGATTCCCTATTTACCTAATGAAACTGCGTGTTGTTCCTTAGGTGCTCCTGCACCATTTGCACTTGGGATTCCCTTGGTGATTGGTTTTGTTTGGTATGTTTTCAAGTAGAAGAGTGGATTTTGTTAGGGGCCAGAGCCCAAAGAGGTAAACTAGGAAATCTTCAAAGGTGGTTTAATCAAGTGATAACTAAAACAATATACTTAGAAGTTTAGGTAGTATTTCACATTAATTAAGATAATTGAGCCTCGCTCATGGACACAAGGGCTTGTATAGACTTGATATCAGATGGGAAGGCCTAGAATGGCAAGGTCATATATCTTGTCCTTACGAGAGGTATTTGATTCTGCATGAGTGAGTATGGGTGTCGGGATTCGGTAGAGGCCACCAGGACAACTCATAGTGGGGGTCAGAGCCTAGGAAGATTCCCAGAGGATATCCCATGACGAGTTGTGTGATGACACTCTTTCTATGACAATAGTTGGTATTTGGGTTTATGTGTATGGTCTTCTTATCATACTCGATCTATTTTATTTCTAGAAGCAATGCGACCTATGTCAGTGATGTTGGAGTTGTACTTGTGTTATCCTTATGGATGTATGGTTCATGTGTTTGGTTGTGTCAGTGTGAGTTAGCCTATGTCTAGGGGTGGATGGTCTTGTCTAGAATTCCTTGTTACTATCTCCTAGCACGGGGGGTGAGCCTTCGGGTATCACATGGTTGGGTGGAACGTGTACCTTAATCCGTTGGGTCATCTTCTTGTTTGTGTGGACGAGATTTCCAGTTGGAGAGCTCGTGGGATCCAGTACTTTCATGCTTTATTCTTTTCTGTTATTATTGTAATTTATTACCCCTCTTGTATCGAGGTGGAAGATGTAATTTGTAACCTTGTTTATTGGATTTTCCTCATTCGGGGAATGAGTGTTGTAATCATATTGTAAATTATATTATTGGAAACATGTGGTACCTCTTATGCCTTTGATGTAATTTTATCATGTATGGAATGTATATGTCTTTAATTTGTTAAGTAATTAAATGTTATGTTTTTAATTCATGTTCTTGTTTAGGTTTTAGTAATCTCAGTCTCGTAACCTTAGAGGTTGTTGGCAATGGATAGTGATCTTGCATGTTAATTGTACTTTTAAAAAAAAAATGTACGTTTGAGTAGTTAATTGCAACTTCCTCTAGGGTTGTGTGGTGGGGCGTTACATAGAATACTACAAAGGCAAGTATTGGCCACTACGTGACACTTGTTATATTATTTTATTGTACACATTTTAGATTATATTTTATGATTTTTTTCTAAAATATTTTTTACTTTTATTTTGTTTCTAAAATGTGTTTGTTTTTGTGTTGACCTCCTATAGGTTGTAACAATTCCTTTCCATTCTTACCATTCTTAATCTATATAAAATGGATCAGCCCCACTCATTAGTATTATATTATTTTTGGCTTAGAAGTATTATATTATATTAATGATATCAAGTTTCCGCAATTCATATTCTGAATTTTTTGCATCGGGATCACACTTTGTGATCCATTATCAAATGGTAGATTATTAAAAATGTATTATTATTAAAATGATTATATTATTATTACAATATTAAAAATATACTATTTTTAAAATGATTATATATATCTTATTATTATTATTATCATATATTATATTATTATTAATATAGTATTATATTATTTTTGGCTTTGAAGTATTATATTATATTATTATTACATTATTAAAAATGTATTAATGCATTTTTTTTATGTTTTTTAAGCCAAAAAATATTTTTAAATTATTTTTGTCTTTTTATTTATTCTATTTTTTTTAAATATGTTTGTTTTTGTTTATTCTAATTTTATTATTATTTGGGAGTATTAATAACATTATTTATAAAATATGTTTAATAATATACATTAAAAAAATATTATTATTATTTAAATAATAAGCATAATAAATAAAATAAATAATAATAAGCATAATAATAATAATAATAATACATTATTAATTATTATTAATAACAAGAGCTACAGAACAACAAAGTTCCTGCCAAAGCATGGAGGAACGATTTTGGTCTTGTTTGTTGGGTTGTAACTTGTTTGCATTTCTTGTATCTATTTGATTGTTTTTGTATTTGATTCTTATATGACAATAACTTTGCATTGTTCTTGCTTATTCTATTTTAGTGGTAGCAGTGACAACAAGTGTTACTGTGTTATTTTGGACAAGTGCAGCAAAGTAAAACTAAGTTCTTATGCAATGGCAATGTAATCCTCCTTAATACAATAAACATTGTGAAGACTTTTTTTATTATTATCTTAGAACAATTCTCACTACTCCCAACAAACCTTTTCATATATTTCCTTAGAATTGAATTGGAGGGTCTGTAAACATGTCATAGCAGTTGCCACAGTGCACACATGGTTGTTCACATTGAGTTACATAAGTCTGCAATTGAAAGTGTCTATTTCAAAAAAAAAAAAAAAAATTATTTTTTATTTTTTATTTTTATTTTTTATTTTTATTTTTATTTTATTTTTTTCTGAAAAATCCAATTGATTTGCAAAGGGGCATTAGAAACATCTCTTGACTAGAAAGATATTAGACAAGGTTGTCCTATATTATGTATTGTGAGAAATATCTTTCCTTTGTACAATGATAGGAGAGAACAATTATCTTTACCAAAGGCTTCTATTTGGCTTAGTTATTGCACTCTTCAATGAATGGCTATGTTATTTAGTTATACAAGGGAAGGAGACAAATAGATATATGGACAGTATAGGAGACACAAACTCTTTCCTTTTGTTGGTCTGTATTTTCTTTTTCATCATTTTGTGCATGTGTAGCAAAATAGATGCATTGAGTAGGGATGACAATATTAGAGTTGTGAAAAATAAAATATTGACAATTATGACTTTATGGTACGTCCATGTGTTCTTGCAATCATACTAGCATGAAGATAGAGTGTGATGCAAAGCACTTCCATTGCACAATGAGATTATCTAAGTACCAAATCGGCTAAAGATCACTAAGGGTGAATGGAACAAAATAACAATTTGCATTGATGGGAGATTAGAGTTCAACAGCCTAGACATCAAAATGAATTACTAAGATTTATAAATTAAACTAAAAATTTGATATCAGCAATAACATAGTCAATTAGCCTAAATTACAATGGACGTTTATCTTAGCAAATATTATTATTCATATGATTATGAATTTGTGACTCATAATTGAATGTTCCAAAGTTTAAGAAAGATGAAACCTTTGCTCAATCTTGAAAGGGGTGCTTGAATGTGATTTGTTGGACAAGTGTTGTATAATTTCTGTGTTCAATAGTTGGGATAGGGCTAATCACTAAAAAAATTGGGTGTTATTTTGGGGCTTTTTGTGAACCAAGCTTCAAAACCTACACAAACACAACAAACAATCAATAGATTAGATCAAATGCAAGGTTAGAACCATGATTCCTCAAGAAATCCATTTGAATGCAAAAGAAAAGGAATGAAATGAAGAGCACAAAAAACTTAAAACAAAGGTATCAAATCCTATTCTAACACAAAGAAAACTCTTAATCTATTAAGGGAGTTGGTGCCAATTTGATGTGAAAATTGGCCCTTTCCTAACTCCAATGATGTGATGAAGATTATTGATGATGAAGAGTGATCCACTTGATGAAGACCTTCAATGTGCTCCAAGACCTTCAATGTGCTCCAAGATAAAAATCTACATAACCTAGCAAAGATTGGATGAAAATTTCTATGAATTTGAGTATAGTAAGTTTACTCAAGTTGTGGATGATCAAATGGGGAATAAAGCCTCTTATTTATAGAATATCAAGTTGAAGAGATGTCCAAAATGGAGCAATGTGGGACTAAGAATCAACAAATGGCAAGGTGCCGCTTGTCAACATGTGAATGGATGAAGGATGTGCAAGTTTTGAAGAATGTGTCAATAAATGAAATATTTGAAATTTGAAAATGGTGAAATGACAAGGTGGAGGGAGAGTCAAATGGAGTAATGGCCACTTGGCTCAATGCAAAAGGACATGTAAGATGAAATAAATGTCATGTTGGAAGGGACAAGTCAACTTGAATTTTGAATTCAAATTTGAGGAATATTCTATATTTATGCCATGTTGAAAGAAAATAGAGATTTAATAAATGAATTAAATATATTTTCATGTGCAAGTGGCAAAAGCTAGAGGATGGGACATGAGAAGAGATAAAATTAATCAAGGTTAATTAATTTAATGAGAGATCAAAATGATGTGACATATTGATTTAGATTTATGGATTGATTTAAATCAAACATGAGAAGAATATGATTCCAAGATTAATTAAATAAAGATTTTTGTTTTATTTAACCAAGGAGATGAAGTTAGATTAAACTAAATAAGGTTTTAATTTATTTAATTTAATGGATGGACTTTAGAAATTTAATCAAATAAAATTGATTATTTAATTAAATAGGGATAATTAGATTAGACCGATTCATTTAATTAACAAGAAAGAATGACTTAATTAGATAAATGATTTATTTAATTAAGAGAGGAACATTGATGAATTTAATCAAATAAAGGTATTCAATTAAATGGTTAGACAGAGGGGTGATTTAGGATAAAATGGTGTTAGTGCTCAGGATCAGATGTGCAATGTCAATCAATATATTTTACGTGTCTACACTTTTTAATTTTTGGCCATGTTTTAAAAACACTTGTGCTTATCTTTTGCAATTTGCAAAACCACTTTTGATGTGTCTATTTGTATCTGAAAAAGCTTAAGGGTAAAGTATGAAGGATTCTTTATTGTATTGGAGAGCAGTTAGTAATTTTCTTTTAATGTGTTGGGTTTTCACCTAGAAGAGGTTTCCTAAGTTTATCAGGCTTCTTTTTTCCTACATCATTTTTGAGGTGAAGTTGGGACAAAGGAGATAATAACTATAGAATTCTCATTTGAGGAGCTTCGAGAAGGATCAATTTGGTTCTAGTGACCATAACCTTACAGTTTCAATCTAATGAAGCACCACCCATTTTGTGGATCAAAAGTTGTCAAATCCAGGGATGAATAGAACATGGTAAAATGTCCTTCAAAACAATCTTCCAACTCAATCCTATTGAGCACCTTTGTAGCATGGACTTTATCACCATTTGTAAATGTTTGTTTCATGGGGATTAACAGTTTTAATCAAATTGAGAGTAGGTATAAATAGCTAAATATTGCTTTTAGTTTCAAAAAAGAAACCCAACAAGATTATTTATAAACCACAAAAACTTGCAATTTTCCTCTGAAACATGCTTAGTAACAAGCTCTTCAACACTAGATATGGATTAATTTCTCATATGGTAATCTTCCATGGACAAAACTATACAAAAAAGCTTCTTGTTAAGTATTCTAAACCAAAAATAGACTTGGGAAAACAAAATAAATTGACTTTCAAATTTAACCAAAACTTATACAACATCTTTTAGTCTGCAGAATCCCAACCATAAAAATAATTTGGAATTGTAACATAAGAAGCCACCAGACACAACATTTCAAAGCACACCTGTGGTAATCATCATAGTCAATTTCATAGCCCACAGCCTGCAGGAATTTAGAAATGAGTGAACAATAAGAGGAATCAATCGGCTCATCCAAGTATGGCCTCTCAACGTCACTTTTTTGTGGGATACATCCACTACATACTCCAGTAAATCTAGAAAACTCGTCAAGCAAAAGTTAAGTACAAATACTATTTTGTACAATCTGATTACAACACTTAAAAAAGAACAAAAGCCTAAAAATTCGTCTAAGTGAAACAATAGAGAAAGTTGGCTAGCTATGAGAATTCATTATCCATTTTGGAGAGCAACTAGAAAATTTATCTCTGTAGTCATGGCATTGGGAATATGGCATTTAAAACAAAGATTTGAACCTGCAAAATGTTAAATGAATTATAAGGAGGCCATCATCATAGAATTGGACACGCATTGTAGCACCTGGTCTAAAATAGGCACATAATAAATAGCCCCAACGTTATTGTTATTTAAGGATTTAGATGTCTTGGATAAATAAACAAATCATCATTATATTGGACTACCATTGTAACACCTTGCCTATACACAAAACAAAAAATATTAAGAGAGTGCATGTACATGCATTCAACTTCAAAATTTCCTTATTCTTCTACATTATAAAATACTAAGGTTATAATTTCAAGTTTCAAATAGGGGAAAAAGCTTGAGGAGCAGTGCATTGCATCCACTGTTCATCTAAACCCTACTAACAAATACTCAAAGATTCTTTTGTGCTATTTTCACCTTCATAGCTTTTCAAAACAAAAGTAACTTACAGGGCTTGTTAGATATCCAATTGGCCAATCTCAAAACCTTCTACTTACAACTCTCTACCAAAAAATGTAACTTACATAGTCCACCCAATAATGTTGATGTGGAGCCATCAATTGTGATCTTTTTCCTAGCCACTTATCAAAATTTCCTTTGCTTCTTGTTGCCTTATGTGAACCATAGATCAACATTTGATGCTTGTCATCAATCCTGGGACCCTTCACAAAATTGTCACGTCACAATATTTTACACATTGTTATATCAAAGCAATCAATGGCCTGTATGGTTTCAATCTTTTCAAGTCCTCAAAATGTATGCAATAAACTAAATCTTCATGATGCAAGGAAAAATGTAATTTTTTGCCATTCTAATGAAAAATCACTATAACTTGCAACTACAGGGATGCCATTTTGAAATAGGATATGGGTGCATATGTAAAAGTGTGCAACAATATTTCATTTTAATATAGTCACCAAGGGATTTGGATATGGGGCTTGGCTCTCTATTAGAAATTGAATTTCCTATTGAATATAGTATTTTCTATTAGCTAACAAGTAAATTAACCTTCCTTTCTACAAAAATTATATACAAAACAAAACGAAAGGTGAAATAGTAATGAAATTTGAAAATTAAATCGAAGCTAATTTAAGTGAGGTAAGAAA